>JAXLNO010001983.1:28883-78318 GCA_038087875.1 Malacoraja senta | reverse complement strand
GTTTCCTCCAAGTGCTTTGGTTCCCTCCCATATCCCAAAGACATGTTGGTTTGTAGATCAATTAGTCTCTGTAAATTGCCCCAAACATGTAAGAAGCAGATGGGAAAATGGGATAACAAAGAATATTGATCAATAGTCAGTGTGGACTCGATGGACCGAAGGGATTGGTTCAATGAAGTATCTCTAAAATAAAAAATGATTTCTGAGATCAGAGAGTCCAGACACCCAAAATTGTGAGGACTGACAATTTGGGAACAAAAAATACCAATTATTGAGGAAATAATCCTGTGGCCATGTTTGATGTGCTCAGTGACAAAATAAGTCTGTTTTGGAAGCTTTCTTGATCTCATTAACAATAGTGAAAAAAAAGCTCATTAAAATTGTCTGATGCACTTCCGGTGGCGTCATGTTAGACTAACAGATGTGCACCCAGCTCCTCTCCCGAAAAACTTCACGATTTATCGTGTAAAACGGGTCCGAAAATCGGGATTGTTTTTAAAAACCTTACCGGAGCTTCTGGTTACCGCGCTGATGACGTCATCGTTAAACGCGATGTTTTAAACGGTGGTTTGAAGCCCTTTAAATGAGTAAATTGACTCCAGCTGTGAGCCCTCAGAGAGCTGTGAATAAACTGTCGAAACAGTTCGAAACTGAAGTTACCTCTGAAGTCTCTGAAGTGGCTGCAGAAATGGATACAAGATCTAAGAAAGACTTTGATGACTTGAAAAAATCAATGAAAAATTTGAAAGATGAGATCTCGGATAATAGGGTGGAAGATAAGAAGGAAATGAAGGAAAATTCGGCAAAAATGATGGAAGGAATGCAGAAGATGATGAAGGATTTAAATGCTGGTAACCAGAAGAATATGACGGATTTACTGGACACTATGAATAAACGAATTGATGAGGTGAAAGATGGACTATCAGAGAAAATGGATAAGATGGATGTAATTACTACGGATAAGTTCACGGCTGTACTTGAAACAGTAGCTGCAAGTATGCAGACAATTACGGAATTGGAGAAAAATACGGCACGACTGGTTGAAGACATGGCGAAATTGAGGCAAGAACATGAGCAAATGAGGCGAGAAAACGAACAAGCATCACTACAAATGGGGACTCAATTAGAGAAAGTCTCATTCAAATGCCTGGACCTGGAAGCTCGTTCTAGACGCCAGAATCTGAGGATTCTTGGTGTTTCAGAGGGGGCAGAAGGGGAACAGGTACGTGAATTTGCCATGGGCTTGTTGAAACAACTGTTGAATCTTCCCAAGGAACCGAAAATCGAAGTGGCTCATCGTGTCCCAAGATTTGGAAAAAGATTTGATGCGGGAAAAGCTTATCCACGACATATTATAGTGAAATTTCGAGACACTGCAGAACTGGAATATGTTATGACAAAAATCAAATATGGTGTACAATTACGGCTGGACAAAGACACTATTAAGATATTCAGGGACTACCCACATGAAATTGTGCAAAAAAGAAACAAATTTGATAAGGTTAAAGATCTTTTAAGAGGGAGAGAAGGGGTCAGATTCGGGGTTTTTTATCCCGCTAAAATGCGTATTTCTTTTAATGGTCTTGAAAAGTCATTTGTTAAGCCTGAAGACGCTTTCAAATATGCCCAAACGATTGTTGAAAGACAGAAATAAAAGGGAGCTTTGGCAGATCCGAATAATTCTCAGCTATGTTTTGTCTGGGGATAGTTACATTGTTATCTCCGGAATGTTGAAGCAAGGACATTTTCTGTTCAAAACGTGTAAACAACTTTATAACGGGATATGAATTAGAAAATAATTGCTTATTGATTAAAATGTTATAACCAATTGTAAGAACTTATCCTATTAACAACTTTAAAAGTTATGCAGGTTAGATTAGAATACTAACAAAAAAAACAAAAAAATAATGAACTAACATACTAATATGAATTTTTAATAAATTGTAACCTTGTCTATAAGCGGGAGGAGGGGATGAGAAACGAGCTCCTGGCTTATGTCCAGGAGCACGTCTCGTTAACCCCTTCAACCAACAGCTGATTCTTATTGAAATCAAAAATATTGGTTTAATAATTAAACTCTGATATATATATATGTTATAAGGAAATATCAGGGTAAAATTGTATTATATATATGAATGTGAGGCCTCGTTTTAATATTTTAATATGTTATGATTAACTAAGAGAGCGGAGCGAGTTGAGCAACAACGCAATGGAAGTCAAAATAAGGTTTTTTCCCACCTACAGGTGGGTCACTTGCTACAGTGCCGACTATAGACACTGTAGCCTCACTTTTTTAGTTTTTTTTTTATTACATAAAATCACTTGTTTGTGTTTTGTGTTTAGTGATAAGAATAATATGGACATACCAACAAAAGTTAATAATTCAAAAACTCCCCCAATACCTAAAGACCTGGGATATGGACGCACCACAAGATTCAAAGGTACTATAATTATTCAAAATGCATGACACCACACAAAAGAACCTAGGAGGAGTCTCATTTTGTAGTTGGAATATAAGAGGTATTAATGAACCTATCAAAAGGGGTAAGATATTAGCTCAGCTAAAAATGTATAATTCTGACATTACCTTCCTACAAGAAACACACCTAAAACCTCAGGACCAAGTTAGGCTGAGGGCGAAATGGATAGGTCAAACATACCACTCTTCATTCACTTCAAAATCTAGACGCACGTCAATTATCATAAGAAAAGGTATACCATTTAAAGCAAAGAATATTATAACAGATATAGAAGGGAGATACCTAATAGTTAATGGAGAAATCCATGACACTCCACTTACTTTGGTAAATATATATGCCCCTAACTTTGATAACCCCCACTTTTTCAATAAAATCTTCAATATAATTGCAGAGTCAAACTATCAAAATGTTATAATAGGCGGAGACTTTAACTGTGTTTTAGACCCGTACTTAGATAAATCAAGTCAAAAACAGAGAGGGAATATGAAATCGAAAACTGGGGAACTCCTCAATACCTACATAAACAACACTAATATAGCAGATGTTTGGAGAATTGTGAATCCAACTGGCAGGGAATATTCGTTTTACTCAATGGTACATAAGACATACTCACGTATAGACTACTTTCTGCTGGATACAAAATTAATCCCCCAAACATCTAATGCAATATATCATACAAATTCAATTTCAGACCATTCTCCACTAACTTTCTTTTTAAAACTGGAAGGATTGTCTAAGAATAATTCATTCTGGAGATTTAACTCTCAAATTTTAAAAGATCCACAAGCGAGTATATATTTAAAAGAACAAATGGAGGTCTTTTTTCAAACAAATGATACTTCAGATATATCGCCTACTTTACTTTGGGAATCTTTTAAAGCATACATTAGGGGTATTATAATTTCATATCAAGCTTTTCAAAATAAAAAGAATAAGAATGAACAAAGACAGTTAGAAGAACTTATTAGACAAATGGATATAGATAATGCTAAAGATCCATCAATAGATAAACATAATAAAATAATAATTTTAAAATTTAAATTAAATAAATTATTATCTGCCAAACTTATAAGACTTTTTCAAATTACAAAACAAGAGCACTTTGAATTTGGGGATAAACCGCATAAACTTTTGGCTCGCCAGCTAAAAAAACGAGAAAAGGAACATACTATACCAAAGATCAAATCAGATAAAGGGGAATTATTAACAACACCGAAGGATATTAATAAAAGATTTGCGCAATTTTACGAGAATTTGTATACATCTAAAACGATAATTGATTCCAATAATATCACAAAGTTCTTGGATACCTGTAATCTTCCAAAGTTAGAGCTGAAGGAACAAGAGGAACTGGGTGCACAAATCTCAATTAAGGAATTAGAAGATACAATAAACTCACTAAAAAATGGAAAAACACCAGGCCCTGATGGATTTACTAATGAATTTTATAAAAACTTTTATGATAAAATAATACCAAGATTACAAAAAATGTACCAATACGCTTTTAAAAAACGAATACTACCTGATACATTAGCGGAATCAACGATTACATTAATACCTAAGAAAAATAAGGATTTAGAAGAACCTGGCTCATATAGAGCTATAGCATTGTTAAACACAGATCAAAAAATATTAGCGAAAACATTAGCCAGAAGATTAAGTAAATACATTAGTAAATTAATAAACCCAGATCAGACAGGGTTTATCCCTAAGAGATACTCTTCTAATAATATGAGACGTCTACTCAACATAATGCACTCACACAAATCTGAAGATCAAGAATTATCAATTATTTCGCTGGATGCTGAAAAAGCATTTGATCAAGTAGAATGGAATTATATGGATAAAGTATTACAAAAATTTCAACTGGGAGAAAATTTTATTTTATGGATTAAGTTACTATATAACAAACCTACAGCTAGAATACTTACTAATAACATATTATCCTCGAAATTTCAACTATCAAGGGGAAATAGACAAGGATGCTCATTATCACCACAGCTGTTTGCTCTCATTATTGAACCGCTAGCAGAAAAAATTAGAATACACCCTGATATTCATGGATATAATACTAAAGACTCATATAATAAAATATCTTTATACGCGGATGATATATTATTGTATATTACAAAACCTCAAATCACTATACCAAATATATTAAATTTAATTGAAGACTTCGGATCTTTTTCTGGATATAGAATAAATTGGAATAAAAGTGAAATTATGTCAATAAAACCGAAAGATTCAACACATCTTTTAAAATTCCCTTTTAAAATAGCTACAGAAAAATTTAAATATTTGGGAATCGAAATTACCAGAGCATATCAAGGTATGCTCAGGGCAAATTTTGACCCCCTACTTAATAAACTGAATACATTAATTAAATTCTGGAAAACGCTTCCGATGTCTTTAATAGGCCGAATAAACGCAATAAAAATGATCTTTTTACCACAAATTTTATACCTATTTCAATCAATTCCTATATACTTACCTAAGAAGTTTTTTTAAAAACTCGACTCAGATATCACTAATTTTATATGGGACTATAAATCACATAGAATACAAAAAACCCATCTGAATAAATCTAAAGTATTGGGGGGTCTAGCACTACCCAATTTTATGTATTATTATTGGTCAGTAAATATTAAAAACATGATTCAACTGATGGATAACTCCGCCCAGCAAGTAGACTGGATTGTAATGGAGAAAGAGGATTGCTCCTCTAGAAACATTGGAGCGATCCTCCTCTCTCCAATGAAATTGAATAACATAAACTATAATAAGAACCCAATTATTCATAGTACAATCCGTATTTGGAAACAAATAAAACAAAATTTAAAATTAAGAAACTTATCACTTTTATTACCTATAGTTAATAACCCTTCGTTTAGTCCTTCTATTATAGATAAAGCTTATACACAATGGGATAGACTAGGAATTAAAACGCTTGGTGACTTGTATGAAACTGGAAAATTACTTTCATTTCAACAATTACAAATAAAATATAAACTCGGAAATAATCAATATTTTAAATACTTTCAAATATGCGACTATTTGAAAAAATATATAAAAGATCATCATAATAACCCAGCAGATGTACTGGACGAGGCAATGCAGATAAAAGCGGAATCAGCAAACTTAATATCATATTTGTACAATATTATCTTAAATGTACAAATACCATCTACGGAGGGTATCAGAAGAGACTGGGAACAAGAGTTAGCTATTAAAATTTCAAAGGAAAGTTGGAATGAATACTTATTAAAAGTACATAAATGCTCGATTAATGTAAGACACACTTTAATACAATTTAAAATATTACATAGATTATATTATTCGAAAACTAAAATTCATAAAATTTTCCCAAACGTATCATCTATTTGTGATAAATGTCAATCCCAAGAAGCAACTATAGCGCACTCATTTGTCTTCTGTACAAAAATTCAAAAATTTTGGAATGAAATTTTTGAAATCTTTACAAAGTTATTTAAAACAAGACTGATACCCAAAGCAGAATGGATTATCTTCGGAATAACGGAAGATGATCCAGAACTAAATGTGTTTCAAAAGAAATTAATGGATTATGGGTTAATAACTGGAAAAAAGCTAATTCTAAAATTTTGGAAGAAGGCTCCAATACCAACTATAAATATGTGGATTTCAAATATGTTTGAAACACTACACCTTGAAGAGATAAGACTCCTCCTAGCAGGTAAACCAGATCACTTCCACCTGACGTGGTCTGCATTTATAGAATTATTACAAACATAGGGTGCAAAAGTACTTTAAAAAAATAAAAAATTGAGGTCGGGTAAGGGGGGATGATAGTTGAAGAGTTGGTATGTCCTATTTACGTGATGCTCAAAAAAAAACATTTGTTTTTCTTTTTTTCTCTTTCTCTTTTCTTTTCTTAGGGCCTATTTCTTAACTCTTTTTCTTTTTGTTTTTAATTTCGCTCTCATAGGGTCTTCGTCCTTTTTTGTTGTTACATTTTCTACACTTTTCTACACTTGCACTTTTTCCTTCACTTTCTTCTCTCTTTCAATCTTTTCTTTCTTTAGTGTAAAAAAATAAATAAAGGGAGTACATTAATTGTAAGAAGATATAAATGACGAGTATTAATGTATGTGGCTGTGATGTAATGTACTTTTAATAAATAAAAATTAAAAAAAAAAAAAAAAAAAAAAAAAAAAAAATTGTCTGATGCTAGATTTGATGCAGGCCTGTTAACCTTACCAAATACCACAACCTCTATAATGTGTTCACTGCATTGAACTGGGACTGGAGTTGGGGCTGCAGAAAGGCAGGGAGCAGTAGGGGGAGGAGTGGGGTTCAAGCGTTGAATGGTGGACCTCAGTCACCATGGCAACGGGTTCATGTGTGAAACTGAAGCATTTAACTATTGCAAAAGCATGTGGCTTTTATTTCCCTTAAAAATATATTGGGCATTCCTGAAAGCATAAACATTATCTTTATTAATTTAAGTGTGTCCAACTGAGCTGAAACAAGGCATGTTTTGGGGTCAGTGATATTCCAATGAGTTTGGATAGAATTTGGATAAAAACAGTGTTGAAACTCTTCTGATATTGGGAGTTGTTTTCTTTGATCTGTCAATTTCATACAAAGCTGAAAAATTTGACCGCACAGTTTATACCAATCCACTTATCAGCTCGATCATTATTTGCTCTTTGCTTCTAACATAACAGTGAACAGCCAAACTTTCATAGCTTTTGCAAATGACCCATGTGATGTTCCACTTATGTCAATGTCACTTCATCAACCACACAGTTATTGTTTTTTGTCAGAAATCTATTGATGGCAAAGTCCCACTGAACAAAAATAATTTGCAAAAAATATTCCATTTCACTCTGCCAGTTTTCCACACAAAGCCTTTGCAGACATTTAGTTCTCATTCCTGGGATGTGAGGTTGCGACAAAGCCAGTATTTATTGCCATTCCTTAACTGCCCCCCGAACATACTGGAGGGCGGGACCATCTCACAGGGCAGTTAAGAGCCAACCACATTGCTAGGGGCCTGGAATCACGTGGATGTCAAATCAGGTGAGTTTTCCTCACTAGAAGGGCATTGGGATATAGATGGGTTTGCCAGCAATCTGGTGCCTTCATAGTCACCATCATTGAATCTGGAACTTAATTCATGAATTAATTATTCATTTTTAGTTCAATTCCCCAGATTCCAAAGCAATATTTGGATTCACATCTCCAGATCGAGAATCAAGCCTTCATATTGAATCACCAGATTCTACACTGTCATCTCTATAGTCTCTCTATTAGTTTCTCACTGAGCTGTGTTTTTCCAAGATAAGACTCTTTGCAAACTGGTGGATAAATTGCTCCCAGTGTCTCAGTAAACAAATATGCATGCGGATTGCCCACAATTTTTTTTGTGTCCTATCCAGAAAATACATGCCCTTTCTGCAAGCACAATCCACACCCAGAAATGCTTGGTCACGTTAGCGGAGTGGCAAAGATAGACCCGTAAACTGTTATAATCCTGCTCAATCCTGACAAATGGTTTTATAAAACGTGAAAGTGCTCAGGAATATAATTGATTTTCTAAATACAATCTGCTTGATCATTTGTCATTAATCTCTGAATTGTATTCGGGCTATGAAAATATAAACAAACTTGGCTGGAGATGGCAAGGGAAACTGCAGTATGTGTCCATACTGCAGCATGTGGGAGTTAGTGATCAGTGCAACTCTCTTCGGGATGTCCATGTCTGCATGAAAGGATTCTGCCTTCAATCGCTTGGGCACTACATCAGTGATGTAGTCAACTATTTACAATATATTTTAATGATTTAGATGATGGAATTAAAAGTAGCACTAGCAAATTTGCAGATGACGCAAAGCTGGGTGGCAGTGTGAACTGTGAAGAGGATGCTGCAGGTTGAGTGAGTGTCAGATGCATGGTAGATGCAGTATAATGTAGATAAATGTGAGAGTATCCACTATGGTGGCAAGAACAAGGAGGCAGATTATTATCTCAATGGTGTCAGATTAGGAAAAAGAGAAGTGAAATGAGACCTGCATGTCCTAGTACATCAGTCACTGAAAGTAAACATGCAGGTACATCAGGCAGTGAAGAAAGTTAATGGCACGTTGGCCTTCATAATAGTAAGATTAAACGAGAACTTACCAGTTTGAAGTTTGATCTGTATTTTATGAGGAGTTACGATGAGGGATTACGTGAAGACCCCGTTCAGACATTCTTCAAAGCAGCGGTGTGGAATCACAGGAAACACAATAATTGAAATAAACATAGTAAAGAAAAGGAGAACTAAGATACCTGTTGATCTATATATTTGAGGGTGGGAGCGGAGGGCACGTAACTCCTCATCGTAACTCCTCATAAAATACAGATCAAACTTCAAACTGGTAAGTTCTCGTTTAATCTTACTATTTTACTTCGGAGTCACGTGAGTGACTACGTGAAGACTTCAAAGCTCTGTGATTTCAAACCGTGTAACAGTTCATACTTCACTCGCTGCCGAAGTCATTCAAGGGAGGAAGTATGTTATCGTAATCAACCATAATCTGTTTGTAAACAATAATGGTATCTATTAAACAATAACAAAAGACAAAATGCTCCCCCAGGCTTAAATTATATAATTTTGCAGATTTTAAAACTCTTTCTGCAAATAACACAGGTTCTGCTAGCGGCTTGTGGGAGAACGTTTGGAACGTTTTCTCCATGTTCATTCTTTTAGCCGCCGATGTGGATGCTGCCCTGGTGGAGTGAGATGTATATACATCAGTATCTACTCCAGCAGCTCCCAGTGCCTGCTTGAGCCATCTCGAGATGGTTTGGCTCGACACCCAACCATGAGGTTTCTTGTGGCTGACCCATAAGGCTTATTTATTTATTTATTTATATATATATATATATATATATTTTTTTCCTTCTCCCTCGAGAATCTCTTGTTGTGTTGATGTAAGTGAATAAGTGAGTCATGATGGGTATGCCCGGAAATCCATAACTAGGACTCAAGTTCCTGGCTTGCTCTGCTTTAGCAGCTCCTGAATGGTGAATGAGACCCGGTCTGGTGTTATAACCATGTTGTCCAGTCGCAGTAAGTGGAGGGACTGGACTCTTTGTGCTGAGACTAGTAGCATCAGCATGACCGTTTTCAGGGTTAGCTTTTCCAGGGTGAGAGACCTGGCTGGGGACCATCCCCTTAGGTATGTCAGGACCACACTGACATCCCAGATTTGTGTATACCTAGGTCTAAGAGGGTTGGAGTTGACGATACTCCTCATGAGTTTGATCACCAGCGGGTGAGACCCTATGGCCTGTTGTCCTGGCACCTGTTTTAAGTAGGCTGACAGCGCACGTCTGGCAGTATTGATGGCGCTGTAGCTCAATCCTTCATTATGGTGAAGGCCCCCCAGGAACTCCAGCACATTGGTTATGGTTGCAGATGAGTACGTTGTCCCAGTAGTCGAGCAGTATCTTTCCCACTTCCTGATGCTCGATAGGTATTGTTTCCTGGTGGACATACGGTGTCATCATGTTGATGGTCCTGTCAGACAATCCCAGTCCCAGCAGTGGTCTTTTGATAATCTGCAACCCAGTAGGTTAATTTTGGCATGGCATGGATGACTTATGCCTGATACAGGGTGCGTCAATAGGTCTGGGCTACTGGGAAAGGTCATAGGAGTTTCGATGACCATGTCGAGGACCACTGGGAATCATGGCTGTGTAGGCCAGTTGGTACTATCAAAATACCTGAAGCAGAGTCCATCTGTATTTTGCGTAGTACCCTACAGATTAAGGCAGAAGGGGAAAAAGCATAGAAGAAATCTGTCTCCCAGTTCAGCGCGAATGCATCTATCGCTGCTGCCTCAGGGTGTGGTTCCCAAGGGACATACATTGGTACGTGGTGATTTAGTCTGGATGCAAAGAGATCGATATCTGGTGTGCCATATTGGTTTGTAATTTTAGCAAAGCTCTAGGATTTAACATCCATTCGGTGTTTATCATTGAATTTGCATGACCTGGTAGGTAAGTTGCTGATAGCCAAATATGTCTATCGACCCACCATTACCAGATTGTGTTGACCCAATTGTCACATGATATCGATTTTATTCCGGCCATATGGTTAATATAGGCCACCACCGTGATATTATCAATTTGTAAATGAACATGCAAGATGTGCATATTCCTAGAATATGCTTTAAAACCATAAAACGCACCCAACATTTCCAAATAATTTATGCCCAGTGTTTGTAGTAAAGACGAGTCTAGGTTAGTCCATCTACCACCTGTGCTGGATATGGTATTAGTTGCTCCCCAGCCTTGAGCACTGGCATCTGTTTGTATAGTTAACGTTGGGTTATTGATGATGATAGGGCTGGAACTATGCCAAATGTGTTATATCCACCATTGTAACTCTGATATTGCTTCAATGGGTAGTTTCATGGATCTGTCAAAGTGACCTGCATGTCGTTTCAACGCCTGTACTTTTGCCCTTTGTAGGTGCTGATAGTGCAGGAGTCCAAATTGTGTAGCTGAAAATGCTGCTACCATTTTGCCAATTACTCTTGCCACTTGTCGGATGGTTGGTCAATTGCTTACCATTAAATTGTTGCACATCTGTGCCAATTCTGCTGCTTTACCTTTTGGCAACGTTACAGACATGTGGATTGAGTTAATTGAATCCCAGATAGTCCATAGTTGTGGATGGCGTCAACTTAGATTTATCTGGATGTATGACAAACCCAGGGTTTCAAACAATTATTTGGTAGCTAATACAGCTGATTTAGCCAACTCCATGGTTTTGCCAACTATTAGGATATCATCAAGATACGCCATGACAATATGTCTTTGTTTCGCTAATGTTGCCAAGGCTGGTTTTAATATCTTGGTAAATAGTCTAAGGCTGATGTCAACCCATTAGGCAATACTTTATACTGCCATAGTTGCCCCATCCAGGTAAATTTTCAGGTATCTGCGATGACCCTTGTGAATGGGTACTGAATAGTAGGCATCTTTTAGATCAATGCTTGCCATAAAGTATCCTTTGGAAATCAGTTGTTTAGCAGTTACAAATGTTTCCATTTTGAAATGTACATACTTAACAAAGGTATTTAGTGAGGTTAAGTCAATGATGATGCGACATCCACCATCTTTTTTACTTTTGGTAAATATATTTGAGACAAATTCCAAAGGATCATGTTTGGATTTCTCAATGACACCCTTTGTAAGTAACCTCACCAGTTCTGCTTGAGCCTCTAGTTCTCTTTGACTGAGAGGGTAAAGACCCTTTGGGTACGTGCTGAACTGGTGGCATGTTTTCGTGAATGAACTCTATTTTGTATCCCCGAATACTGTTAAGTATATAACTATCATTCGTGAGACACCTCCTGTTAGTACAGTTCCCCATTTACATGCTGGTAGGAACCAGACCCACCTACCTCCATAGTTATGGTAGTGTTCCTTTCTTCCGTTTGTTCATCCGTCGTTATACTGCTGGATGTACTGCTGATGTACTGCTGATTGGGGGTGGCGCATTTTCCATGGGGTCCGCTCTGGGCCCTGGCCTAAAAAGGCTTTCGGGGATAGTATGCGGACCCCGAGCTTTCACCAGTGACATAAATTTGACCTTGACTGGTGGACGCGGTGGGGTACTGCCGTCTGTTTTTTTGTGTGGGTCTGCTCGTTCCGGGGCCTGCCCTCATGAGGCCAAATGCTTTGGACTCCTCCTCCAGGTCTTTAACTTGTCCTTCCAAATAACAGGATCTGCGGCTCTGAGGCCGGTGTTTTACACAGTCCTGCAAACCTGGGATTGAGGGCAGGTCTTATTCTCTCCTTGCGGAGGTTATTTATCTCATATTGGGTGTAGCACAGCAGAGCCAGAGTGTCTTGCTGGTTTGTGGTCATATCCACCCCATCCACGGAACGAGCATAGGCTGTTATCCCTGTCGTCAGGAGCTTGAGGATTTTAGCTCCTGGTTCCGGATACTCTGTCCCCCCCCCCAGATTTGGCTGTTAACAGCCGGTACATTGAGCGAACTGCAGTTTTCCAGCTCTAGTGCCTCATTAAGTACCTGTCTTGTAGGGGTTTGAGGGACAGGTGGTTGATGCTGGCCGCCAGTTTTGGCTCCAATGGCCGCCCTGCTCGTGGTGAAACCACGTAGCGAATCTCCACACCCAGCAGCTCTTCCTGATCCTGTACCCCAAGCGTACTCCCGACATCTTCAGCCAATGACCCATCTTCCTGACCAGCCCAGCCCTGGTCGCCAACGCTGCCCTGCTTTGAGGGGAAAGCGATGGCCAGTGCATTTATAGAGCACTGCTGTGGGAGTGCTTGATCCCCCTGGCGAGACTGCTGTAGCTCCTGAAGCAAGTCTCGCTGGAGCAGTTGCTCCATGAGCCTTTTCATTCGGCTCAGGCGGCTAGCTCTGCCGCTCTAAGGCCTACCCTCCTCATGGGAGTCAGACATAACCGGCCGGTTTGTTTGTTTGTTTGTTTGTTTGTTTGTATTGTTTTTTTTAAAACTTTTCCTCCAGCCCGCTGCCGCTCATCAGGCTGCGCTAGCGGGACTGGGCTCGGCTCGGTCTCGATGAGGGTGGACCGCCGCATATGCGGTCCAGGTGCCGCCTCTCGCCCCCCACTGATGGAACACTCCCGTTCTGTTGGAGTCGAACGGGGGGCGGTTTTCTTCCTTTGCCGTGCTGCTCCTGTTCCCAGTTCCTCTGGAATAGAGAGCAGAGCAGAGCACAGCTTGCGGATTACGACCTCAGTGTAAGACTTACCTGAAGGTCCGCTGTTTATTTTCACCGACGTGTAGCGGGAGCGCCTGTACTCCCGGTCGTCGCTGTTCCACTGCGTGAACGCTAATGTCGCGCATGCGTGCTGAACGGGGTCTTCAGTAGTCACTCACGTGACTCCGAAGTAAAATGAGAGGATTTGAGTATAGAAGTAAAGAGGTCCTTCTGCATTTCTTTTTCCACAGTCTAAAAATAAGGAGGAAGACATTTAAAACTGAGATGAGAAAAAAACGTTTTCACCCAGACAGTTGTGAATCTGTGAAATTCTCTGCCACTGAAAGCAGTGGAGGCCAATTCACTGGGCGTTTTCAAGAGAGAGTTAAATTTAGCTCTTAGGGCTAACGGAATCAAGGGATATTGGGAGAAAGCAGGAACAGCGTACTGATTCTGGATGATCATCCATGATCCTATTGAATGGCAGTGCTGGCTCAAAGGGCCGAATGGCCTCCTCCTGCACCTATTTTCTGTGTTTCTATGAATGTGGGATTCAGGCAACGGAGACAGCAGCAGTGTGGAGCGGCTGGGAATTTTGAGATTCCCGTTAGGATTTCAGTCACAGAACACAGTAGATGCCAATTCACTGGATGATTTTAAAATAAAGTTAGATAGAGCTCTAGGGGCTAGTGGTATCAAGGGATATGGGGAGAAGGCAGGCATGATCACAATGAATGGTGGTGCTGGCTCGAAGGGCAAAAGATTCACCTGTTGCAGATGGACAGGAGTGGAGGAGGTCAAGTAGATCAATCCCTTGTGTTGGCTCATTCTCTACCTGCTGTAGAAATAGCCTGGCAGACACATCCTTCAGGGTTCGGCCATCTCAGTGAGTGGTCGTGTGACCAAGCCACTCCCAATGATGGATGCTGAGGTCCACACCCAGTGTACTCTTTAATTCTTATAATGTCATTGGAGGTTTTGTTCAGCTAAGCAATAATGGTGGGCATTCATTATGACAGTGAAAGTTTCCCATGGTGAAATCTGTGGGTTCCTTCCCATGAAAGGGCAAGTGAGGAAACAGTATGTTCTGTCTCCTTTCAGGGCCAGTCCTCTCTCCTGGAATGGTTCAGTTTATCCTAATGATTGCAATGGAATTGCCAGCATGTTTAATGAACACAACCCTTTATGGAGGTTTTTCATCATGAAATGGCAGGACTTCCCTGGATTGCTTGTACTCTCACGAGGATCATCAAGCCCAGCAGAATGCAGCAAAGCAACTGGAGCTCACCCATTAGAGATCCATTAGAAATGTTCAAAATCGCAAAGGTGCAAGTTCGATTCCAGGTGAAATGTCCTTGAGCTCAGAACTTTCCCATTTTGAATATCCCTCTCTTTATTAGTTGTATAATTCTATATCTTAAAACATTTGTATCAACAACAGTGGTGCCGGAACCCTGAGCTGGAGGGGGAGTGTCCTTTAGTTTGATAAGAGGCAGCATCAGTTACTGTGCAGTGTGTGGGAACCTCAGCTTGTCCTGTGCTGGGCTCAATGCCACGTTACTGTTACACTGGAATTCCACACGTCCCTCTGCAGAAGGTCGGTAATCTTCAGATATTATTCTTCATTGGTAATAGTAGATTAAATGAACGGGATTAAATGATTGAAATGTAGTTTGCAAAACTGATGTACTTCTTCGCATTTTTTAAAAACTGTGTTCTCCTGTTGCAATGATGGTGTCTTGACTAAAAAGGGAACAAATTTCATTATTTTGCTACATCCGACTGATTAAAATCTAAAATAGCGGTGTTTCTCTTGACTATTCAAATGCACTTTATTCTTTCCCACATTTCAAATTTTCTGTTTCCTACCTGCTGTATGAAAAGATTTCAATATATAACCTTGTTTGTTGTTTCTGTTTTCCAAAACAATGTTTTGATCTTTAAAAAAAGAAATTGTTGGATGAATCATTTCCCTCCACAGATGCTGCCTGAGCCGCTGAGTTCCTCCTGGAATTTGTTTTGGTTTTTTTTGCTTCAGGAAGAGGAAGTGGATGTGTTGAATTTTCAGAAGGTCTTTGATAAAGTCGTGCATAAAAGATCAACAAGCAATATTAAAATATGTGGATTTGGCAATGTTCAGCTGGGATGGATTGAAAATTATTTGGCAGGCTAGGAACCGAGATTTCTTTTGGGTGGCACATGGTGACTAATGAGCCATCATTGAAAACATTGCTTGAGCCTGTTATTTTCAATGTACATTAATGATTTTGACAAGGAAGTAAATTTAATATTTCTTAGTTTGATGACATGAAACTGAGAGTAATTAGGAGAAGCAAAGAGGATGCAAAGAGATTTCCAGGTGATCTCAGTTGAGCTAGTGTCCAAATATACACACAGATGCAGCATAGAGACATAGAGCTGTACACAGGCCCATCGGACCAATGCATACATGCTGACCAAGTCCACTATCTGAGCCAGTCCCAACTGCCTGCACCAAACCCATGTCCCTCCATACATTTACTATCCATAATATTGTGGATAAACATGATGTTTTGATGAAAAAGCAGAAAGACTGAGAACAAATGAACTGTGATTCAGAAATATTGATAAAGATATCTGCATCTTTGTGCACTAGTCACTCAAAGCAGACATATGATGCAGCACGTAGTAAGTAGGCAAGTGTGATTCATTGGTCATCTTCTCTTCTGGAACTTTTTAGCACAGTAACGAGATGTCTTGTTGCCATATTACAATATGTTCCTGAGACCACCCCTTTTGTGTGCTGTTTTGTTCTCCTTACCCGAGAAAGGGATTTCCTGCCACAGAAGGAATTCAGCCAAAGCTGACCAGACTGGTTCTTGGAAAGGCAGGGCTAAGGAGTGAGGAGAAGAGGAGCCACTGGGCCAGTAGTCACTGGCGTTTGGAAGACATAAACAGGACCTCACAAAATCAAACAAAATTCAGGCAGAGCTAGACAAACTCCATATGTAAGGATTTTTTCAGCGACTGGAGGATCAAGAACAAGGGGTCGCAGACTTAAGACCTGAAGGGCTGAGATGTGGAAAAATGTCTTCATTCTGAATGTAGTGAGGCCTTCTAATTCACCCCACGGAAAAAAATGGTAGATGACAAGTAACTGAATCCAGTTAAGTAGGGGATAGATTTTATTTTGACACAAATGGCATCAATGATTATAGGGAGAGAATTATAATATGAGATTGACAGAGAAGGTTGTGTTGAATGACGGAACAGGCTCAAAGTGCCAAATAATCCACTCCTGCTCCTCTTTTGCATGTTTCAATAAGGTTTTGTGATGGTTTAATCTTTTCTTTGCCCTTCACACCTCTGCTGCCTATTGATACGTTGTGAAATTTAGTTGAGAAAAAAACAGGAAGCAAAACAGCCCAGAGCTCAAAATAGTCTAATCATTGTGGTTGAATTGCATCACAGCTCTTAATGCAGCCTTGACCAATTGCTCTGAATTTTGCTTCAGGTCCTGAATGTGATATGGGAAAAGGCAGAATCCCTCATTGTTCTTGCAATCTGTCAGATGTATATTATCTGAATGAGCTTGGAAACACAATAATTACACCTTGCGCCCTTCTAACCTCACATTTCTTTAAAAATTTACAAATAAACTTTAGGCAGAATAAAAACATTTACAAAACTAATTTGGAAGAAAAGGGTCCTGACCTAAAACATCACCTAGCCATGATCTCCAGGGATGCTGCCTGACCTGCTGAGTTACTCCATTCTTTTGTGTCTTTACTTGGTAAACCAGAATCTGCAGTTCCTTGTTTCTATACAAATCTAAAACTACATAAAAACATCTTCAGACACTTTCAGTGTCTCTACATTCAATAGTGTCATACTCAATAGCATTAGCATTTATCTTTACAATAAACACCCTTAACACTCATGTGGCCCCCTGTGCTGATACTCCTTCCCTTGTATGAGGGGTGTTCCCACCAGGGTCATCCCTCAATGTCCAGCAGGAGAAGGTCCCTAGACTGTGGTCCTTCCCCACAGAGTTTTTATGTTGGCTGCGCCAAGCTTCAGTGCGTCCCTCAGGGTGTTTTCCTGCAGTCTGTAGTGGGTCAGATGGCAACATTCCCTGATGGACCTCATATTGATGCTTCATTCCTCAGCACAGTACCAGTGTGTGGGAGATGGGGCAACTTTCATGTCCTTATAATCCAGCCTTTGACCCACAGTGAGCAGCACCAGAACAGAAGAATTGCAATTGAAGTTTTATCTTTAGAAACAAAAAAGACACTTCCTCACTCTTACGTTCAATGGACTTAATATTGAAGACAAGCATACCATACGCCTTCTTCACTACCCTAACTACTTGTGCGGTCACCTTCCGTGAGCTATGAACGTGGACTCCAAGTGTACTGAAGATATGTGTCTCAAACAGGTTCAGTCTAAAACTTTATGTTATTTCCCACAGGGATCCACAAGATGAGGCCCAGGTTTTTCTGCAGCACTTTACCAGCGGGTTTGATGTCCGGTTTCTTTGTTTTCCTGCTTCGACCTGTTTCCAACCAGAGTAAGTGCTTTCTCTTCACCGGTCACAATCAAGTTGCTTTACTTTATCATTGTCTGTGTAAACCCGCACCCCATTGTCAATCTCGCTCTCCTCTCCACGTCCCACAAATCCACCCCATCCTTGCTGGAGCTCCATTTCTGAGCCTCTCCCATTAGCTCCCTCCCCTTCTCCTGCACCAACATGGTCCTTTTCAAAGTCAGAAATGGCCCCCGGTGAGCAGTGTGACATTGTTGTCCACACCATCCTCCCCAACATCTCCCCACCACAGTCCAGGCGGGTGGAACTGCCCTTGACTTATCGATCCAGTCACAGCCCGAGAACTACCCGCAATGTCTTCACTTCATGCTCCGGCACAGTTCCCTCGGGCACCCTCCAACAATCTACCATGGACCCCTCCTATTTCTCATCCTCACGCTGCCCTTCGGTGACATCAGCTGAACTTTCACCGTTGCTTCCACAAGTTGACGGTGAACAACAGCTCGACCTTGCTAGCACCTCCCTCGACCCCTCCATAGTCTCCACATTCCCAGACTACATGTGGGACATCCAGGACTGGATGAGCAGAATTCCCCCCCATCTGAACACTTTGAATCCATACCCGTTGTCTTCAGTCCCACCACAACGTCTTTCTCCAGCCAGCAATTCCATTCCTTTCAAATCCCATAATATTTGGGGGTCAGACTGGTGATTCAGTGGCAGCAAACCAGACTCCAGGATGGTGTGTTGCCTCCTTGGTGCCAGGGTCCAGGATGTCTCCCAGCAGCTGTGGGACATTCTCAAGGACGAAGGTGGACAGCATGGCACAAATGGGATGGGTAGGAAAAGGGATGAGGTCTGATAGTTTCCCTATCACTGACATGACTCTCACTACAACTCTCCAACACTTCCACAAAGTCACCTGTGGCCAATGAACACACACAGATCTTTGTCAAGGCTCGCTGGGCTCGTCATCTCCAGATTCCTCCCGGTGCCATGTGTTAGTGAGGATAGGAATAGGAAGAAAGGACAGATGAATGGTGCAGGGGGCAGAGATTCAGATCTTTCGGCCATTGGCATCTCTTCTAGGGCAGACGTCACCTTTACAAGAGGGATAGTTTGTATCTGAAATGGAGGGGACCAATATGTTTGCAGGGAGGGTTAAACTGGAGAGGCAGGGAGGTGATGGGAAGGTGGAGATGAGGATAAGTAAGTCTCAAAGGAAGGACTGACAGAGGGAGGTGAAGTTATATAGTGAAACTGATGGGTGGAGGTATGTTCATTTCAATGCAAGGAGTATTATGAGCAAAGTAGATGAACTTAGAGCCTAGATCGCTGTTGGGGACTATGATGTTGTGGTCACTGTGGATATATAGTTGTGACAGGGACATGAATTGGAAAGAGCCATGGTTTTCAAGGGAAATTGGACACTTGGTTCGGAAAAAGAGAGAGATCTACAATATTTATAGGCAGCATGGAGTAAAAGGTGCTTGAGGAGTATAAAGAATGTAAAAAGAATATTAAGAAAGAAATTAGAAAAGCTAAAAGAAGATATGAGGTTGCTCTGGCAAGTAAGGTGAAAGTAAATCCAAAGGGTTTCTACAGCTATATTAATAGCAAAAGGATAACAAGGAATAAAATTGGTCCATTAGAGAGTCAGAGTGGACAGCTATCTGCAGAGCCAAAAGAGATGGGGGAGATAATGAACAATTTCTTTTCTTCGGTATTCACCAAGGAGAAGGATATGGAATTATGTGAGGTAAGAGAAACAAGCAGAGTAGCAATGGAAACTATGAGATTCAAAGAAGAGGAGGTGCGGACACTTTTGAAAAATATGAAAACGGATAAGTCTCCAGGTCCTGACAGGATATTCCCTAGGACATTGAGGGAAGTTAGTGTAGAAATAGCAGGGGCTATGACAGAAATATTTCAAATGTCATTAGAAACTGGAATAGTGCCGGAGGATTGGCGTACTGCGCATGTTGTTCCGTTGTTTAAAAAGGGTTCTAAGAGTAAACCTAGCAATTATAGACCTGTTAGTTTGACGTCAGTGGTGAGCAAATTAATGGAAAGGATACTTAGAGATAATATATATAAGCATCTGTATAAGCAGGGTCTGATTATGAACGGTCAACATGGATTTGTGCCTGGAAGGTCATGTTTGACTAATCTTCTTGAATTTTTCGAAGAGGTTACTAGGGAAATTGATGAGGGTAAAGCAGTGGATGTTGTCTATATGGACTTCAGTAAGGCCTTTTACAAGGTTCCTCATGGAAGGTTGGTTAAGAAGATTCAATTGTTGGGTATTAATGGTGGAGTAGCAAGATGGATTGAACAGTGGCTGAATGGGAGATGCCAGAGAGTAATGGTGGATGGCTGTTTGTCAGGTTGGAGGTCGGTTACTAGTGGGGTGCCTCAGGGGTCTGTGTTGGGTCCACTGTTGTTTGTCATGTACATCAATGAGTGGTTGATGGTGTGGAAAATTGGATTAGTAAGTATGCAGATGATACTAAGATAGGTGGTGTTGTGGATAATGAAGTAGATTTTCAAAGTCTACAGAGAGATTTAGGCCATTTGGAAGAGTGGGCTGAAAGATGGCAGATGGAGTTTAATGCTGATCAATGTGAGGTGCTACATCTCGGCAGGACAAATCAAAATAGGACGTACATGGTAAATGGAAGCGAATTGAGGAATGCAGTTCAACAGAGGGATCTAGGAATAACTGTGCATAGTTCCCTGAAGGTGGAATCTCATGTAGATAGGGTGGTAAAGAAAGCTTTTGGTGTGCTGGCCTTTATAAATCAGAGCATTGAATATAGAAGTTGGGATGTAATGTTAAAATTGTACAAGGCATTGGCGAGGCCAATTCTGGAGTATGGAGAACAATTTTGGTCGCCTAATTATAGGAAGGATGTCAACAAAATATAGAGAGTACAGAGGAGATTTACTAGAATGTTGCCTGGGTTTCAGCAACTAAGTTACAAAGGTTGAACAAGCTAGGTCTTTATTCTTTGGAGCGCAGAAGGTTAAGAGGGGACTTGATAGAGGTCTTTAAAATGATGAGCGGGTTAGACAAAGTTGACGTGGATAAGCTTTTACCATTGAGAGTAGGGAAGATTCAAACAAGGGGACATGACTTGAGAATTAAGGGACAGAAGTTTAGGGGTAACATTAGGGGGAACTTCTTTACTCAGAGAGTGGTAGCTGTGTGGAATGAGCTTCCAGTGGAAGTGGTGGAGGCAGGTTCGATTTTATCCTTTAAAAATAGATTGGATGGGTATATGGACGGGAAAAGAATGGAGGGTTATGGTCTGAGTGCAGGTAGATGGGACAAGGGGGAAGTAAAAATAAAAAAAATAAAAATAATAAAAAAAAAAAAAAGTGTTCGGCACGGACTTGAAGGGCCGAAATGGCCTGTTTCCGTGTTGTAATGGTTATATGGTTATTATATGGTTATGAATAGCAGCTCAATGTTTCCTGTTTCTATGTTTCAAATGTAATAGAGAGGGAGGGAAAAAGATGGGGGAATTGCTCTACCAATCAGGGAAACTATATTGTTGGCACTCAGAGAGGACACAGTGGATGGTTTGTCCATTGGGATGATATGGTTAGACCCATATGAAAATAAGAAAGGTGCAAGCAATTCAACGGAATTGTATGAGAGCCCCCCCAAGAGCGAGTAGGAAATAGAGGAACAGATATGGACAGAGATTACTGAAAGATTACACAAACAGATGTCTTAGGGAGTGACTAATGGTATATCCAATAGGATTGCTTGTAACAGCTGTGACGGACATTTTGAACCCCTCGCTTCTGAGTTCTGAGGTTCCCACCTGCATTAAAAGGGCATCAATAATACCGGTGCCGAAGAAGAGCAAGGTGACGTGCCTCAACGACTATCGACCAGTGGCACTAACGTTGGTGGTGATGAAGTGCTTTGAGAGGTTGATCATGGCGCAAATCAACTACCTCGACAAAAACCTGGACCCACTGCAGTTCGCTTACTGCCACAACAGATCAACGGTAGATGCGATCTCGCTGGCTCTCCACTCCGCTCTGGACCACTTGGAGAACAAAAACATATGTCAGGCTGTTATTCATTGATTACAGCTCGGCATTTAATACAATCATCCCCTCCAAGCTGGTTACCAAACTCGCAGAACTGGGTCTCTGCCAGGCACATGCCGTCAGGGTAGGCAAGGTAGGCACTGCCTACCCTGACTAAAATTATGAAATGGCAATTATTAAATATAAATAGTAAAGGCATGGGAGAATTATGCCTATCTAAGAGATCGATCTTTTAGGTAGGCATTATTCTCCGTGCCTTTCAACCGCAGCGCTTGTAACACGGGAAGCTCTGTGCAGCCCACGTGCCGTCAGCGCTGCCTGAAGCCGTCAGTTTCAAGGGGAGCTGAAGGCAGCAGAAATTCTGCCTTTGCAGTACTGGGCAGGCGCAGCAGCCTACTGCGCATGCTCAGCGCGAGTTTCGTGGTGGGATTTTCAAATATGGATTGCCATTATTTTAATAGTATCTTAGGAAACAAAGAATGAAGAATGGACTTAATGTACCAATAACGTGGTAAGTACATTTCTTGGTGCTTTATGTTTTTAAATACTGTATTTCTCGGGGTGGGGGGAGAGCTCCTTTTACAGTGTTTGGGGAGTCTGGCCTGGGGTAAAGTAGCGTGGAGGGGATCGGGGTCAGTAATCCACTTGCTACACTCCGGTCTGAGTGCAGGTAGATGGGACTAGGTGAGAGTAAGTGTTCGGCATGGACTAGAAGGGCCGAGATGGCCTGTTTCCGTACTGTAATTGCTATATGGTTTTATATGGTTTTATTGTGGCCGGGGAGTGAATTAGCTCGAGTGGCTGCCACAGCGCTCCAGGCATGGACAGCAGAACTGGCCGCCACTTCCGAGGAAGGAAGCAGCTCGGGTGACTGCGAGCGGCCGCCGGGACCCGACAGCAGAACCGGCTGCCACTTCAGCGCCTTCTGCCGGCCCGCTCACCTCTGGCAGTGCTCTCCGTCTGAACATCTCTCACCTGCCGCTCGCCGGCTGGCTTCCCGCAAATCCTTAAATTCCGACAGCGCGTTCACGGGACCAGTTGAGGTTACTCGGCTGTGGGAATTTAACCCGCAGTCACCCGAGAACTGGCTGGCAAACAGGAAGCAAAGAGTAGGAGTAAACGGGTCCTTTTCACAATGGCAGGCAGTGACTAGTGGGGTACCGCAAGGCTCAGTGCTGGGACCCCAGCTATTTACAATTTATATTAATGAACTGGATGAGGGAATTGAAGGCAACATCTCCAAGTTTGCGGATGACACTAAGCTGGGGGGCAGTGTTAGCTGTGAGGAGGATGCTAGGAGACTGCAAGGTGACTTGGATAGGCTGGGTGAGTGGGCAAATGTTTGGCAGATGCAGTATAATGTGGATAAATGTGAGGTTATCCACTTTGGTGGCAAAAACAGGAAAGCAGACTATTATCTAAATGGAGGCCGATTAGGAAAAGGGGAGATGCAGCGAGACCTGCATGTCATGGTACACCAGTCATTGAAAGTAGGCATGCAGGTGCAGCAGGCAGTGAAGAAAGCGAATGGTATGTTAGCTTTCATAGCAAAAGGATTTGAGTATAGGAGCAGGGAGGTTCTACTGCAGTTGTACAGGGTCTTGGTGAGACCACACCTGGAGTATTGCGTACAGTTTTGGTCTCCAAATCTGAGGAAGGACATTATAGCCATAGAGGGAGTGCAGAGAAGGTTCACCAGACTGATTCCTGGGATGTCAGGACTTTCATATGAAGAAAGATTGGATAGACTTGGCATATACTCGCTAGAATTTAGGAGATTGAGAGGGGATCTTATAGAAACGTACAAAATTCTTATGGGGTTGGACAGGCTAGATGCAGGAAGATTGTTCCCGATGTTGGGGAAGTCCAGGACAAGGGGTCACAACTTAAGGATAAGGGGGAAATCCTTTAAGACCGAGATGAGAACAAACTTTTTCACACAGAGAGTGGTGAATCTCTGGAACTCTCTGCCACAGAGGGTAGTTGAGGCCAGTTCATTGGCTATATTTAAGAGGGAGTTAGATGTGGCCCTTGTGGCTAAAGGGATCAGGGGGTATGGAGAGAAGGCAGGTACGGGATACTGAGTTGGATGATCAGCCATGATCATATTGAATGGCGGTGCAGGCTCGAAGGGCCGAATGGCCTACTCCTGCACCTATTTTCTATGTATCTATGTATCTATCTATGAGCTGCTTCTATCCCCGGAAGTGGCGGTCAGTTCTGCTCTCCGTGCCCGGAGCGCTGCGGCAGCGGTGAGTGAGTCTGATATGATCTCCGACCCCCTCCTTCTCAACATTCCTGCCCTCCCCGCATCTTTAACCCTTGGCACAGACTCTCCACATGCTGTGAAAGGAACTCTCCCTCCAATTGGACCCTTGAATTAGTATTGTCATTCAATAAGATGACAACTGATTCAACGTCCCGGTGTGCTCCCATTTTTCCCACCATCTCTCCACCTGCCTTCATCCTCCGTCCCCCACTCATTCAGTAATTTAAAAATGAAGGAGATTTAGAAGCCTTGGGAAAATTGAATTGTTACTTATTTTTTATTTTTTACGGAGAGAACAATCTGCGCATGCGCTGTTTAAGATTTTTTTTTAGCCGGCTGACTGCCTACCCTGAGTAATTACTCAAGGCACGTGCCTGGTCTCTGCGCATCTCTCTGCAATTGGATCCTTGACTTCCTCATTCACAGACCACAGACTGTTCGAATTGGTGGAAAGGTGTCAGCCTCGATAACAATCGGCACGGGAGCACCTCAGGGCTGCGTGCTCAGCCCCCTGCTGTACTCACTCTATACTCATGTCTGCGTAGCTGGTCATAGTGCGAACTCTATCATCAAGTTCGCTGATGACACCACTGCTGTGGGACGTATCACTGATGGGGACGAGTCAGACTATAGAAGAGAGATCGACCGACTGACCAAATGGTGCCAGCACAATAACCTGGCCTTCAACACCAGCAAAACCAAGGAACTGATTGTGGACTTTGGAAGAGGTAGGATGGGGACCCACTGTCCCATTTATATCAATGGGTCGATGGTGGAAAGGGTCAAGAACTTCAAATTCCTGGGCGTGCACATCTCTGAAGATCTCTCCTGGTCCGAGAACACTGATGCAATCATAAAGAAAGCACATCAGCGCCTCTACTTCCTGAGAAGATTACGGAGAGTCGGTATGTCAAGGAGGACTCTCTCTAACTTCTACAGGTGCACAGTAGAGAGCATGCTGACCGGTTGCATTGTGGCTTGGTTCAGCAACCTGAGCGCCCAGGAGTGGAAAAGACGACAAAAAGTCTTTGTCGGTACACCCAGAGCAGTTGTTATTAAGTTACTCTACACCTGAGATTGAGAGTTGTCTGAAGGAAAGATGATCAAAGCTCAAGATGGGCAAGTTCCAGTAAGGAGGAGGGATTAGACTGGTCATCCAAGGTTCCCTTACTTTGCCAAAGAGATTTGTAAATTTGGTCAAAACTAAAAAGGAAACACATGCAAGGTTCAAGAGTATGTTAGCAGAGAGGGCCATTGAAGAATATAAAGCAAGGACGCAGGGCCGGATTTACGTATAAGCTTCACAAGCTTAAGCTTAGGGCCTCGAGATCTCGGGGGACCTCGCAGAGCTGGATTTACCACTAGGCTTCATAGGCTGAAGCCTAGGGCCTCGAAATCTAGGGGACCTCCAGCCAAGGCAGGGCACCTGCCGTTCAACTCTAGGCGGGCCCCCCTCTCTATCTCTCTCTCTGTCTGTCACTCTCCGTCTCCGCCCACCATCCGTATCCATGTCCGGGCCGCCGGGTCTCCACTCTCCGCTCGCTCCTCATCCGCCGGCACGGCCGGCCACCTTGGACATGCGCATTGCTACGGCGAGCACATCCTCCCCCCTGCAAATGCGCACAACACGGCCAACACATCATCGGCCGCCCTGCGCATGCGCACTGCAACGGCAACTGGTCGGCGCTGGGCACTTTCTCCCTCGCTTTGAATTGTGGGAGATCTGGACGCCATTGCTGTCCGGTCGCCGCCTCGCCGCGACCGCTGAAAACCAATGCAGAATCACTCCCTGACCCTGGATCTGGAGTAACTCCCTGGAGTAACTCTTGCTTCTGGTTTCCTGGTACTCCATCAATATTCTAAATGGAATTTAAACTGGAGGTGGTGGAGGGCTGAACAATAACAGCCTATTGCATTTTATCTGTTTATTTATTGTGTATATATATGGTCTATGGTATATAGACATACTGAACTTTTATCTCCTGTTCTGTATTATGTTTACATATTCTGTTGTGCTGCAGCAAGCAAGAATTTAATTGTCCTATCTGGGACACATGACAATAAAACTCTCTTGACTTGGACTTAAGCAAAAAAGGGTTCTTGGGGAAAAAAAGACGTACCTTAAATTTAGTTGCGTCTAGTTGGGTAACTATGGTAGGGTGAAGACTATTCCATGCTTTAATTGTGCGGGGGAACTCCATGGAGCAGCCAGCAACTCTGGATAGAAGAAATTGGGTGACGTTTCGGGTAGAAACCCTTCTTTAGACACCCTCTGGTTTTAGTGTTTTTAGTTTAATTTAAAGATCCAGCGTGGAAACAGGCCCTTCAGCCCACCGAGTCCACACCGACCACCAATCACCCGTACACTAGTTCTATCCCACACATTAGTGGAGTAAGTCGAGAGTCAAGAGTGTTTTATTCTCTCACGTCCCAGTTAGAACAATGAAATCCTTACTTGCAGCAGCACAACAGAATATGTAAACATAGTACTCTGTAAACAATGTTAGAAATGATAAAATCAAAACGGTGTATATTTAGATATGAATATATAACTATATAAATATATATATATGTGTGTGTGTATATAATATATATACCCACACACACACAATTTCCCTCCTGGGATTAATAAAGATCTATCGTATAATATCATGTGTGTAGGAAGGAACTGCAGATGCTGGTTTAAACTGAAGATAGACACAAAAAGCTGGAGTAACCCAACAGGTCAGACAGAATCTCTGGACAAAAGGAAAATATAACGTTTTGGGTTGGGTCTGAAATAGGTTCCTGCACACCTTTGGAATGTGGAAGGAAACAAAAGCACCCGGAGAAAACCCATCAGATAAAAGGGAAAAGGAACAAACTCCATACAGACAGCACCCATATTCAGGATCAATTCCGTGTCTCTGGCACTTTTAGGCAGCAACATTATGGCCAATGTACTGCCCCATAGTCTTGAACTTAATTAAAACATACAGTAACTGTAAAGGGGGACATAGCGTCACTTGGAGATTTAAACTGAAAATGGATATTTTTATTTTTTTAGTAACCAAAGTTATCAACGTATAATTTTTTGTGTGTTGCAAAACAAAATATAGTGACACAGCTAGTAAATTTGCTGCCTCACACGCCAGAGATCTGTGTTCGATCCTGTCCTCGGGCACTGTCTGTGTTGAATTTGCACATTCTCCCAGCAAGCATGTGGGTTTCCTCCCACTTCCCAAAGACGTATTGGCTTTGTAGGTTAACTTGCCTCTGTAAAATTGCCCCTAATGTGCAGGGAGTGGGTGAGGAAAGTGGGATAACAGAACTTGTGTGAATGGGTAGACATAAATGCTGGAGAAACTCAGCGGGTGAGGCAGCATCTATCTAGCGAAGAAAATAGGCGACGTTTCGGGTCGAGACCCTTCTTCAGACTGATGTGAGGGTGCGGGGGACGGGAAGAAGAAAGGAAGAGGCGGAGACAGTGGGCTGAGGGAGAGCTGGGAAGGGGAGGAGAAAGCAGGGATTACCTGAAATTGAAGATGTCAAAGTTCATACCACTGGGTTGTAAACTGCCCAAGCAAAATATGAGGTGCTGCTCCTCCAATTTATGGTGGGCCTCACTCTGGCCATGGAAGAGGCCCAGGACAGAAAGGTCGGATTCGGAATGGGAGGGGGAGTTGAAGTGCTGAGCCACGGGGAGATCAGGTTGGTTATTGCGGAACGAACGGAGATGTTGGGCGAAGCGATCGCCAAGCCTACGCTTGGTCTCACCGATGTAGAGCAGCTGACACCTAGAGCAGCGGATGCAATAGATGAGGTTGGAGGAGGTGCAGGTGAACCTGTGCCGACCTGGAAAGACTGCTTGGGTCCTTGAATGGAGTCAAGGGGGGAGATAAAGCGACAAGTGTAGCATTTCCTGCGGTTGCAAGGGAAAGTGCGAGGAGAGGGGGTGGTTTGGGTGGGAAGGGATGAATTGACCAGGGAGTTACGGAGGGAGCGGTCTCTGCGGCAGGGGAGGAGATGGGAAGATGTGGCCTGTGGTGGGATCCCATTGGTAGACAAAGCTGGATAAAATCAGTGGGTAAGGCAGCATCTATGGAGCGAAGGAACAGACAAGTTAATATCATATCTGTATAACACCCTTTTAAATATAGAAATCTCATCGTCAGAAGTAAGTAGAAGAGCTTGGGATGATGAACGGCCTAAAAATTATCAAAGACAGATGGGAAGAAAACCTTGTATATATACACAATTGTTCGATTAACGTTAGGCATTCGTTAATATAATTTAAAATACTGCACAGACTCTATTATTCAAAGTCTAAGCTGAATAAGATCTTTCCAAATGTATCTCCTATTTGTGATAAATGTCTTCTTCAGGAAGCAACTATAACCCATTCCTTTGTCTCTTGTATAAAATTACATAATTTCTGGAGAGGAATTTTTGAAATTTTTTCAAAAACACTAAAAATAAAATTGGACCCCGATACGGAATTGATCATTCTAGGTATGTCAGAAGCCTGCTCTGAGCTATCATTATTTCAAAGACATTTCCTTAATTATGGCCTGATAACGGTGAAAAAATTAATACTCAAATTTTGGAAACACATCTGTCCCTACTCTTAAAATGGGGATTATAAACATGTCCGAGACGCTACATCTTGAAAATATTAGACTTGTCTTGGCAGAAAAACCAGATCACTTTTCGAAGACATGGACACCATTCATCGATTTATTACAAGGATAGTATGGTACAACACAACAATGGATTTAAATCTAAATACGGCTTGGGTGAGGTGGGTGGGGAGATGTGAGGCAGGTATATCACCACTTTTTTCCTTCTTTCTCTTTTTGTCCCTTTATTTTTCTTATTTTTTTCTATTCCTCTCTTCTTTATTTCATTTATTCACTCTTTGGTTGTCTAGGGGTTCTATCTTTGCACATTTCACTTTTTCTCTTTCTTGCTTTTTCTCCTGTCTTTTCTTCCGACTACAGCTAAAAGTTAAAATTGAAGCTGTACAATAACTATTATTTTATATGCCGTTGGTTTTATTTTTGTACATTTGCTTCTAATAAATAAAAAATAAAAATAAATTTTAAAAAAAGGAATAGACGATGTTTCGTGTCATAGACCCTTCTTCAGATTGATGTCGGGGGGACACCAAAAGAAAGGAAGAAGCAGAACAGTAGGCAATTTACGGTGGGCCTCACTCTGGCCATGGAGGAGGCCCAGGACAGAAAGGTCGGATTTGGAATGGGAAGGGAGTTGAAGTGTTGAGCCACCGGGAGATCAGGTTGGTTATTGCGAACTGAGTGGTCTCACCGAGGTTGATCACACGCTGAATAATTCAACCACATTTTTGTTTGGAAGTGGAAATAAATAATAGAAATTGCATTCATTGCAATGTGTAAAAAGAGTTGAGATACTGTATTATAATTTTGCTGCATGTCATTGTGGTATATATCATGTCTTGATTGGTGAATATGTTTAGTTTCTGACTTTATTTGAAGCAGAAATAATATGTGAATGCTTCATTGAGCATAATTCTGACTGGTAACTACGCATTTCGTCCAAGCACATTATCGCACCTGTCATGCAAGCCGTCTTAAATGACCACCTAAACTGTCATTTGGCAACTTAAAAAGCTGTCAAGGTTGCCCGGCTGACAACAGAGAAAAAAAATTATGTGAGAGTCCTGCAAGGTATATAATATTTTTGACACTGTCATAGGCCTTTCTTACATATGCTGTCACAATGCACTGTAGTTTCTAAACAACCCTTCAGTAATTTTCCTTGCGCTCCATTTCAGAATAATAGTGTTTTAAGCCAATAACTCAACACGAGCACTGGCAATAAAAAAATAAAATAAAAAGGGCAGCTTTCCAGCCCCTTATCTCATTGCCCACGCTCGGCTGCAAATCGGTGTCAATCTGGTGGACCATCTTCCTCCAGTTGTGGGGGTGGGGGATTGGGAGGGGCATCACAAGTGGAACAGCTTAGAGCCTCTCTTCATCTAAATCCTGCCCTGCATGGAGGAAAGAACTCAAGTGGGCGATTAGAAGGGAGAAAATAGGCCACAAAATGGCAATGGCGATTTGGAGTAAAGAAAGTTCAAGGCTTCTTATACTTACAATAAAATCAAGACGGTAAACAAGGAGAAGGTAAACAAGGATAAATGAAGGAAACTGAAACAGGAGTTAGGCGATGTAGGTGAGGTATCAGATAAACCTGGGATGAGAGGAGGAAGCGAAAAATGAAAAGAATGAAGTAAAGTAAAATATGTCAGTAAAAAGATGGGGTGGATTGTTTGGGGATTTGTTGCCTGAAAGTCAAGAATTCCAAACCATTAAGTTGTCAGATACCTAAGAGAAATATGAAGTATGATTTCTTCAGTTTGTATGTGGCCTCACTCCGGCAATGGAGGAGGCCAAGGACTGAAAGATCAGTATTTGTTTAAAACGGGGAGAGAGAATTCAGGGAACTAAAGAACTGTGATTCACATGACAATAGTAGGAAATAGTTGGAAAGGATTCTTTGGGATAGAATTGACTCCCATTTGGAACAACATAAATTAATTAAAGACAGTAGGCATGACTTTTACGTGGCATTGTCTACAGTGATTTTAGTAAAGCACTTGGTAAAGTCCCCCATGATAGACTGATGCTGAAGATTAATAAGCATGGGATTAACATTGAATTGTTTGTCAGGATTCAGAACGGGTAGACTAAAAAACAGAGGAAAAGACAATATTCAGGCAGGAAATCTGTGACCAGTGGAATTTTATATGGATCTCTGCTAGGACCACTGTCGTTCATCATTTAAACAATGAAATTAAAAATGGATTGGCTGGTTAGTACATTTGCAGATCAAGATTGCTGCACTGTGAGCAACGCTGTCAAAGTATCAAAGTATGTTGTGAAGTATGGGATATAGACCAGCTACGGAAATGGGTGGACATAATACAGATCAAGTTTAATCCAAGCATCTATGAGGTGTTGCACTTTGTGAGGTTGAATTGTGAGGTTGATCATTTTCCAATGTTCTATAGATTCAGGATCAGATCCTGTGGATTGGAGGGTAGCTAATGTTATCCCACTTTTTAAGAAAGGCGGGATATTGAAAACAGGGAATTAGAGACCAGTTAGCCTGATGTCGGTGGTGGGGAAGATGCTGGAGTCAATTATAAAAGATGAAATAGCAGCACATTTGGAAAGCAGTAACAGGATCAGTCCGAGTCAGCATGTATTTACAAATTGTAAATCATGCTTGTCTAATCTTCTGGAATTTTTTGAGTATGTAACTAGGAAAATGGACAAAGGAGAGCCAGTGGATTTAGCATACCTGGACTTTCAGAAAGCATTTGATAAGGTCCCACATAGGAGATTAGTGGGCAAAATTAGAGCACCTGGTATTGGGGGTAGGGTACTGACATTGATAGAAAACTGGTTGGCAGACAGGAAACAAAGAGAAGCGATTAATGGGTCCCTTTCAGAATGGCAGGCAGTGACTAGTGGTGTTCCGCAAGGCTCGGTGCTGGGACCGCAGCTATTTACAATATACATCAATGATTTAGATGAAGGGATTCAAAGTAACATCAGCAAATTTGCAGTTGACACAAAGCTGGGTGGCAGTGTGAACTTTGAGGAGGATGCTATGAAGATGCAGGGTGACTTGGACATGTTGGGTGAGTGGGCGGATGCATGGCAGATGTAGTTTAATGTGGATAAATGTGAGGTTATCTACTTTGGTGGCAAAAACAGGAAGGCAGATTATTATCTGAATGGTATCAAGTTGGGAAAAGGGGAAGAACAAAGAGATCAGGGGGTCCTTGTTCATCACTCTCTGAAAGTAAGCATGCAGGTACAGCAGGCAGTAAAGAAAGCTAATGGCATGTTAGTCTTCATAACAAGAGGATTTGTGTATAGGAGCAAAGAGGTACTTCTGCAGTTGTACAGGGCTCTAGTGAGACCACACCTGGAGTATTGTGTGCAGTTTTGGTCACCAAATTTGAGGAAGGACATTCTTGCTATTTGGGGAGTGCAGCGTAGGATCACAAGGTTAATTCCCGGGATGGCGGGGATGTCATATGTTGGTAGAATGGAGCGGCTGGGCTTGTGTACTCTGGAAATTAGAAGGATGAGGAGGGATCGTATTGAAACATATAAGATTACTAAGGGATTGGACATGCTAGAGACAGGAAACATTTTCCCGATGTTGGGGAGTCCAGAACCAGGTGCCACAGTTTAAGAATAAGGGGCAGGCCATTTAGAACGGAGATGAGGAAAGACTTTTGTACCCAGAGAGTTGTGAAACTGTGGAATTCTCTGCCTCAGAAGGCAGTGGAGGCCAATTCTCTGGATGCTTTCATGAGAGAGTTAGATAGAGCTCTTAAAGATAGCAGAGTCAGGGGTTATGGTGAGAAAGCAGGAACGGGGTACTGAATGTGGATGATCAGCCATGATCATAGTAAATGGCGGTGCTGGCTTGAAGGGCCGAATGGCCAACTCCTGCGTCTATTGTCTATTGTATAAGGGGAAGATATACAATTAACGGCGAGATCCTTAACAGCATTGATGTACAGAGGGACCTTGGGATCCAAGCCCCAAACTCTCTGAAAATGGTAATACATGTAGATAGAGTGGCGAAGAAGGCAGATGACGTGTCTTTGGTTGGATTGTTGTGTGTAAGAGTCAGGAAGTCAGGATGTGATGCGGCTTTGAAGGATTTTGGCCGGATTTCAAGGATTACATGCAGTTCTGGTGCCCCAATAGAGGAAAGATGTAGATGCTTTGGAGGGTAGAGAAGGTTTACACGAATTATGTCTGTGTTACTGGGTATTAGCTACAGGGAGAGGTTGAATAGACTTGGATTGTTTTCTCAATAATGTTTGACATTGAAGTGAGGCTTGATAGAATGATACCAAATTATGAGCAGCAAGGTCAGTGTAGACAGTCAGAATCTTTTCCCCAGGATGGAAATTTCAAATACAAGAGGGCATGGCTTTAAGGTGAGAGAGGCAATGTGTGAAGGAAATGTGAAGGGCAAGTATTTTACAGTAGTGAGTGGCTGGAACTTGCTGCTGGTGGTGATGGAGGGAGATGTGTGAATGGGATTTAAGATAGACACTTTTGGATAGACACATGGACATGCAGGGAATAGAGAGATGTGGATTATGTGTAGGCAGATAAGAGTTGGTTGTGGCATTATGCTCGACATAGACCTTGTGGGCTGAGGGGCTTGTTCCTGTGCTGAACTGTTCTATGTTGTAAATCACTGTGGAATGAGGAGCAGGCAGGGAGGCAGGAGCGTGTTTATTCTGTCCCAGGTCTGTCCGACACGGGCCGGGGATGCAGTGTGTACAGGATCCACCTGATCTCCACCCACATCAGGAAACCCCGTCACAGGGAAAACCGGCTGAGACCCGACACAAATGCCCTTCCACCTCCGTCTTTCTCCCACTCACTCTTCTCATGTCATGAAATATCTCTGGATCAGGCCAGGTTATTCCAGCCAGACATCTATTCACAAACTGTGTCCGTCTCATTGGAGGTTCTGTGGGAGATCAAAATATTCTGGAAATAAATGAAATTCAAAATTAATGTTTACAGGCATGGAGTGGAGGAAATGTGCTTAAAATGTTAATTCCTTCATTTTTCCTCTTTCCAACAGAAATCAGAAATCAGATTTATTTCTTGGATAATGGAGGCGACATTGTGTTAAAAGGACCGGACAATCCTGGGAGTGACACTCTTGTCTGGGAATGGGAACCACACTCAAAGCTGGGAAAACAGACAGTGATAACTCTCCGTGTCCAAGGCAGGGGCACGTGGAGCAAACAGTGGGGCAATGGCTGGGAAAACACAGACAAGAACCAGGAGGTGGATGTGGATGACCGTACTGTTAATCTGATAATAAAAATACCCACATTGAAATGGTCGGGATTGTTCACCTTGACTGAAACACAGCCGAGGAACCAGATCCTGAAACTATATGAAATATATGGGATCAAAGGTGAGCGGGTGAGACACGGATCAACAATGTGTTTCTCTGTAAATATTGTCATGTATAACGATGAGATATGATGAGAATTGTGAGACTTCTTCCACCCGGTGAATCTCCCAATGAAACAATTGGGGGAAAGATTTTTCTTCATTGATTCCGTGGGCCTTGGGTGAGATTGTCGAGTGACACTGCTGCTTAATGTTACCCAGTGAACCAGGTCCACGCCTCACTTGGTTGAGATCCCAGAGGAAGTCCATCTGTGGAACTTACAATGGTTGGAGAGTTCCCACTTTGAGGGCGGTCGGGGGACATATGACAGGGACAAATGGACAAATGTATCAATCCAGTTATATTAAAACGTTGTTAGCATTCACTGGTCAGAGTGTTGCCGGTTGCACCAGCAGTGTCATGGTGAACAGCCGGCATTTACCTGCGTGAATATGAGCAGCTTCAGGACTTCCACCCACACGTTTCATAACGAGGAATTCCAGTTGCTGCCAGTTCCAGCGCTCTCCATCACTTCTCCACATGGAGACCAGGACTGGAGCAGGAACACACTGATATTCCCCGACACTGGCACCAGGAAAACTGCTCCCAGAGAGTCTCCCGGTTGGAGACTCTTCAGGAATCAAAACTAATCGTCTTTGTTAAATTAGAGACCTTTCATTATTAAAAAAATGAAAAATTCAATGTTAATAAATGTGTTTACTTCTAAAAGTTGGTGCCACTCAGAACCGTTCCAACAGCTTGAGTGCTTTAGCGAGAATGAACAAGGACTTTGCCTCCTGTAGATAATTCTCCACAGGTGTAAAAGGATTGGGATTTGTTCATTGCTCTAATGTTTGCCGAGAGAGTGAATGTGTTTGGATCCAACTACTATAATCTTCATGCTTCCCCAGCGAAATCTCCATTGCAGAATATTCTAGGGTGCAGGAGTACGTGCTGAGGGACACACTGAAGATCGGTGCAGATAAAGCAAAGGCATTGTGGAATAGAACAACAGTCCATGAACGTTCTGCCACCAGTCCCCCAGGAATTAAATCCAATGTACAAACCTCTGAAACACTTGAATTTGTATAATCTCAGGATGCAGCATGAGTGTCAAGTGTGTTATGTGCACAAAATGTGTGAACACTGCCAACGTGAAGAACAATAACACTATGTCTGTGTAGCATGAACAATATCAAATTCAGATTTAGATTCATATTAGTTCATGTCGTAAACATTTGGGTAAAACACATTAATTGTTCAGATAAAATAAATTATAATAAAAGGTACATTAAAAATTGCAACAAAAGCAAAACAGAACAAAGGTGCAGAGATTGCAGTGCAGTCTGAAGTAATGCAAAATAAAACTAACGATTATGAAAATTCCCCAGGGGATGATTGGTTTAACATATGATGAGTGTTTGTGGCTCTGGCCTTGGACTAGCTGGAGTTTAGAAGAATGAGGGGCGGGTCTAGGTTTTCAGCTGAGGTGAGATTGAGCCCAGTCATTGGACTGTACACACCACTACTCACTCTGAATCTCATTGATCTGTTTTTCACAGTTGAGGCAAGTCCACAGCGCCATCTGCTGGGCAGTGACGTCACACTCAGCTGCACCATCTCCAGACTCTCAGATACAGTCAGTCTTCACTTGAGACTAATGGACTCATCCCAGAAGAACAGGTGGAACACTGACCAGATCCGCCTGAATAACACGGTCTATCTGATGATCCGACATGTTACAGTGGAGGATGGGAAGTTTGTGTGTGAAGTGCAGGAAAACGGAAACATCGCTCACACAAGTAATGGAGATTTTACTGTAAACAACAGTGAGTGTAAACACCTCCCATTGGATATCAAGTAGACACGTATCACAGTGCTTCTTGTAATATTATGTGTGCGGTCCGTGAAGAACTGTGGCCAAGCAACTGCTCTCCAGTATAAAATGCTTCAATGATCAGAGAGAAGTTTCCAGAAAGTCTCTCTGTGGAGCAGCTGCCTGCTTGTCTCTGTGTGACAGACACACAACACAGGAGGGATGATGTTTTTCTGTAAATGTTTTCTGTAACCAGAAAGAGGGAAGGACAGGGAATCAATGGGTGTGAATGGGAGAGGGATGGCGGGAATAATGGGATTGAAGGGACGGGAAGACCCGACCCACTTCAATTGCCAACCTGTCCGGATCAGGCCCCACGCAGGCGTCCTCTGGGCTGCTTCTGTCCGCAGCCTGAACCTGCACCACCTCCTGCAGACTGACAGAGAAATTCACCTCCCGGGCCGCTCTCGGGATTGTCTGGGAGGTTTCATTCCATCCTGCAAGATTCCCAGACAGTCTGTGAAATATCCAAGTGTTACTGCAATTTACTACTTTACAACATTTTTTATTTATGTAAAGATCTGATGAGTTTTGATGCAAAATTCATGTACATTTGAAGCTTGATCAGCTGAACAAAACACCGCAAATATTTATGAGAATGTGGTTGTAACTGTAATACTGAAATGAGTTATCCTCTGTCTCTCCGATACAGCTTTATATAAAACGAAATACACAGTTTACCGCTCCAGCACAGATCACAGTGAACTTCACCTGGTTTGCTATAACATTCATGGGGATTCCAGTACTGTCATGACCTGGACATCACGTTGCCTTCAACAACAACAGCAAGTAATAACATCAGCAACATACTCTCAGCCCATCAATGTCAAAAGGGCCGACTTCGGGAATCGACTGGTGGCGTCAGTGAAACCCTTCGATGGCAAGGATTTCAGTTTGAGGATTGTCCCCGTTTTGTTTCAAGATGCCGGATGTTACAAATGTTTTCTTGGAACAGACACATCAGTGAACGATGATGGAGGTTCTCTATTTCTCACCATTGATCTATTCACAGTGAAAGGTAGGATACAGAATGCTGCCAGTATTTTCATTAGTGACCTAATTGTTTAAAATGTAAACAACCTGCTTGTTTCCACAGTCACCGCTGAACCGTCTGATGCAGTGACTGAGGGAGACACCGTCACCCTGACCTGCTCTGTGTCTCACGTCACTGAGTCAATGAGACTGGTTTGGATCAACGGCGATGACAAAAGTGTTGGAGAAAAGACACTGACCAGGAACGAGAAATCACTGAGTCTGGTTATTCAGAAAGTTGAGAGAGGCAGAGGGAACTGGAGATGTGGTTTGTTTCACAAAGACCTGCCCCGGCTTTTTGTCCCGTACTATCAGGAGCCCAGTGGTAAGTGACTCAGGGTTTGCTCTTCATACTTAGAATTATGGTCACATTTTGACGTGACTTATTATTGTCCTATTTGTCAGCACTCACTCCTCCTTTATAGCCTGTGTGGGAAACTCTGCTGTAGTGCAGTGCCTGGGAATATGGACAGTGGGATAACTCCGTGACCCTGGGTTAATATTGAAACTTCCCTTTCCATGTGTCATGTTAATTGTGCGATTGTTACATCTTCATGATGCTGTGGAAAGTCAAGCTGTTCCATGGATATCTTTCATGTAACACTGATGTAAAATAGTTATAATTAAATGTGTTGGGTAAATCACACAAGTAACTTCTGCATTGATGGTAATGGACCATGAGACATGGAACAAATATGGAAGAGTGCCAACTGGTCACCATGGATGTTGGGACATGGGGCCTGTTTCCATGTTATTTGATTCTATGATTCTATGAATTATAACTAACACTATTTAAATAACAATTATCCACAATATTCCTCATTACATAGATCAGACTGATGTAGTTGTCTGATTTTAAACTTTGTTTTGCTTTTCTGGCAGCAAGTGGCGATTCCATTTACTTTTTCCACCAGGAAGGCAACTATGTGTTGAAAGGACCAGACAGTCCTGGAAATGGCCCCATTGTCTGGGAATGGAGGCCACACTCAGGGCAACAAACCACAAAGCAATTGGCTGCTTTTCACAGAGATGATCAGCGCTGGGCCGTACAATGGAGTGACGAGTACAATCAAATACCAAGCATCTCCCAGATTATATGTGCGGATTGGGGTACCCTTAATCTGAGGGTCAGGAAGCCCAACTTTCAACTTGCGGGACTGTTCACCTGGAATCAGACACAGCCCAGTGGGAAAATCCTGAGACAGTGGGAACTATTTGGGATCAAAGGTAAGTCAATGAATGAGCAGAAAGGGTTGTAAACATCATGGTTATATTAAGTATTCCCACATACTGACCCCCGATACCAAATGACAGGGAAAGTGAAGTCCTGACCACAGAGAGGGCCCAACCTCAGTTGCAGCTTCCTCAAGGTCAGCAGCAGTGACCTTGCTTCACCAGGCCATTGTTAGTCAAGTCCAACAGATGGCGCAATGGGCTAAGTGTTCGGCTGGCAACCGGAAGGTAGCCGGTTCGAATCCCGCTTGGAGTGCATACTGTCGTTGTGTCCTTGGGCAAGACACTTCACCCACCTTTGCCTGCGTGTGAATGTTGATATGTTGATATCAACATATGGATATGGATAATTCTCTGTAAAGCACTTTGGTTTCAAGTGATTTGATTGAAAAGTGCTATATAAATACAAATATTATTATTATCGACAGCACAGAGACCACGGGAGGGTTAAGAGAGATGGTGCAGGCAGAGCTGGTGCTGGGAACATACCTGTGGAATCTGCTCAATGTCATTGGATGATGTTGTCAGGGAGCAGCGGGTAGATGTGGGAGACGAGGGGGACGAGAGGAACAGGTGGTCACTACCTGGAAGTGTTGATGCCATCAGTGAGCACGGCTGCTCAGCATTCGGCCGACTGTCTGTTTGCAGGAAAAAGATAATTCTGCCCATAGCAGTTCAGAAAGCTGAACTGAACCACACGTCATGTGTCTGTTTCCACAGTTGAGGCAGACTCATCGAGGCCAGTAATGGGCAGTGACATCACCCTCAGCTGTACCATCTCCAGACTCCCAGATACCGTCAATCTTCACTGGAAACCAAGCGGCTTATCTCAGCAGAACAGGAGGAACAACACTGATCAGATCCATCTGAATAACACCGTCTATCTGATGGTCCAACACGTTGGAGCAGGAAATCCCAATCTGTACACATGGGAAGTGCAGGAAAATGGCTCCATTGTTCTCACTGGAGACAGCAATGTTGAAGTGGATCAGGGTGAGTCCAAAGCTTCCTTGCAGCAGGTATTAAATAGTTCCTGATTTCAAACAGTTCCACATATTGTACGGTGAGCACTGACTCCACCGTGGGCTTTCACTGCAGGATGTGGGCATTGCCTTTACCCTGGGACATGGTGTAAATATAAAATGGTGGCACTAAGATTGATGGAGCCACACAGGTGAACCAAGGTATTCATTTAATTTTGCTTGTATGAATCAAAGGGGATAAAATCCATCAATGGAGCGAAGCAAGTAGTCTTCTGTCTAGAATGGAGAAGGCAGATAAAAGTTAATTAAAGATAGAAGTACAGCTGTTCAAAGATTTGAGTCTTTTCTGAGCCATTCTCATGGGTCAAGTGTTGTTCTTCACTCACTCCAGCGATCTGACATTCTAGAACACTCTCGTCTCTCATCCCAGAGCCGGGTTTTGTCCTTGTGGAAACTCACAACATTGCATATCAGCATCTGTTAAAATCTAATTCTTTGTTTCCTGTCCCTCTCTTGCAGACTTACACAGTAAGACGTACACAATTTATCGTTCAGTCACTGATCACAGTGAACTCAACTTGATTTGTGAAGCTTCTCCTGAGCTCAGTGAAACCAAATGGACTTGGAGTTCACAACATTTCCAGAATCAAGAGAAAGAAATAGCTTCTTCTCACGGGTCTGAGCCGATACATGTCGACAGGAGCTACTTTGGGAATCGACTGGAAAACATAGAGGGAAATGTCAATGGCAAGGATTTCCATGTGAGGATTGTCCCCGTGCGATTTGCAGATGCCGGAGTTTACACATGTTCCACAGGATCAAATAAATATGTGACCATTGAACTCATCACAGTTACAGGTAGAAGACTGAATGCTGCCAGTGTTTTTGATTTGTTTGAGTAGTGTCCCACTTTGAATGCAAATTGAATTTCTGTGCAAATTACTCCAAATATTCCCTTCTTTTAAATAATTGATTTCCCTCCAGAATTCCAGAAATGTATTTGCATTTTACTCAAAACAACATTAATCATGAAACAGTGCAATCAGCCAGCATATTGCATTAAAGCATTTCCCTTTTCATATTTAAGGGCGATAATGTGAAGTTGATTCACCCGCTGGAAATGGGTCCATCGTAGAAATAAATAAACCCCAATGAAGATCCAATGAGGGTATATTCAGGATCCTCTGTATCATGTGTCATGTATAGGAGACTCTGGGTGGCATCCTGCCATTGGAATGTGTCAGTGTGGGGAAGGGGTTGTCTCCAGCACAGTGGACTGGGGCAGAGCTGTGGGCAGCAGCTGCTTATTGTGCAGTGTTTTTGAGTTGGTTTCATTGATTGTGGAAACTCAAGTTGCACAATATAAATGTAACCAATTACATTATTAAGTGTTTTCATTCACCTTCTAGGACTCAGCAATGACCCTCCATGGAAATCCCTTCCCACAGATTGATCTTTTTACTGGAGATCACCCCTTCATCATTTGTGTCGTGTCTTTTGCTGTTCACTGTAGTAAACAACAAAACAGAGTTTTTTAACAATATTAATGGTCCTTTAGGTCAGTCGTAGGGATATCAGGGGATTGATAAAGAAATCAATAGAGTAGAAACTCTGGCTGCTGTTCAAAATCTCAATGATGTTCTTGTTTCCACAGTTACATCCGAACAATCTGATGCAGTGACTGAGGAAGACAGCGTTACCCTGACCTGCTCTGTGTCTGGTGTTGCTGAATCAATGAGACTCACTTGGATCAACAGTGATGGCAAAATTGTGGGAGAGAAATTTTTTAAGGATTCACGGGAGAAAGTGTGGTCTTTGCAGCTGATTATTCCAAAAGCTGAGACAGTGACAAGGAAATGGACATGTGGATTGTTTCATCGAAACAGCCTCAAGCTGAGCAATTCAATCTATCTTAAGGTGAACGGTAAGTTCCTCAGCTTGTGTTACATTATCTCCAGAGTTGCTGCCTGTCCCGCTGAGATACTCCAGCATTTTGTTTCTATCTTTGATTTAAACCAGCATCTGCAGTTCTTTCCTACACATTACATCACAACATGTTCTGCTCAGTTGCTCTCTCTTTTGCATAATCACCTCATGTCCAATGACTCAGCATTTCCATGGAAAATCCTCCCCACAGATTTATCTTTTTACCAGAGTTCACCCCCTCATCATTCGTATAGTGTCTATGGTCTCTTTTCTATTGCCGGTCACTTAGGCAAGGAATAAATATAGAGATACTGAACAACAGCCTCTAATGAAGTTTGCTACACTTAACTGACTGCAGTGGCTGCTACAACAATGTATAAAAAATATCACACATGTATCTTATAGATGCACATCAATTCATTGAAAGTAGGCATGCAGGTGCAGCAGGCAGTGGAGAAAGCGAATGGTCTGTGAGCATTCATAGCAAAAGGATTTGAGTATAGGAGCAGGGAGGTTCAACTGCAGTTGTACAGGGTCTTGGTGAGACCACACCTGGAGTATTGCGTACAGTTTTGGTCTCCTAATCTGAGGAAGGACATTCTTGCCATAGAGGGAGTACAGAGAAGGTTTACCAGACTGATTCCTGGGATGTCAGGATTTTCATATGAAGAAAAACTGGATAGACTCGGCTTGTACTCGCTAGAACTTAGAAGATTGAGGGGGGATCTTATAGAAACTTACAAAACACTTAAGGGGTTGGACAGTCTAGATGCAGGAAGATTGTTCCCGATGTTGGGGAAGTCCAGAACAAGGGGTCACAGTTTAAGGATAAAGGGGAAATCTTTTAGGACTGAGATGAGAAAAACATTTTTTACACAGAGAGTGGTGAGTCTCTGGAATTCTCTGCCACTGAATGTAGTTGAGGCCAGTTCATTGGCTATATTTAAGAGGGAGTTAGATGTGGCCCTTGTTGCTAAAGGGATCAGGGGGTATGGAGAGAAAGCAGGTACAGGATACTGAGTTGGATGATCAGCCATGATCATATTGAATGGCGGTGCAGGCTTGAAGGGCCGAATGGCCTACTCCTGCACCTATTTTCTATGTTTCTTTGTTTCTATGTAATTCTCTTTTAAAATGGAAGAAATGTTAAAGAGAAATCAGTGCCAAATAATAAACTACATGCATACTCTATGTTACATGTCAATTTAACAATGAAAAATAATTGCTGAATTAACTCTTTTTAAAGGGTACTTATACACAATCATTCACTTTATAAGGTAAGTAGATTCATGTTTATTGTTCTCTTGGGTGAAACCTCTACATGTGAATCTGAACTTTTCCACTGCACACAATTCCAGGTTTGATGATTTCAGTGATCATTTTTTCAATAGGCTTGACATCTGACTAATCTCACATCCGGTAACATAGTTGTACCTTGACTGTAGTAAATAATTTATATTACAGACATTTCCAAACAAAATTCGAACTGCAGATTTCACAAGGACCAATAACAGCCTTGAACTACTACAGGAGTAGCATACCAGGGTATCGAAGATGTCCTCATTCTTTAGGAAATGGGGGTTCCCCTCCCCCATTATAGATGAGGCTCTCACTAGAGTTTCCTCGATATCCCACAGCTCCTCTCTTGCTCCCTTTCCCGCCATTTGTAACAAGGGCAGAGTCCCCCTTCTCCTCACCTTCCAACCAATCAGCCATTGCATACAACATATAACCCTCCAACATTTTCACAACCTCCATTAGGATCCCACTACTGGCCACATCTTCCCATCTCCACCCCTTTCTGCTTTCCGCAGAGACCGTTTACTCCGCAACGCGCTGGTTAATGCGTCCCTTTCCACCCAAACCACCCCCTCCCCAGGTATGTTCCCCTGCAACCGCTGGAGATTCAACACATTTACCTCCCCCTTTACCTCCCCCCTCGACTGCATCCAAGGACCCAAACAGTCATTCCAGGTGGCATAGGTTCACTTGCACTTCCTCCATTCTAATCTACTGTATCGTCTGCTCCAGGTATCTACTTCTTTACATCGGTGAGAACAAGCGCAGGCTCGGCGATTTGTTTCTCTGAACACCTCCACTCAGTCTGTCTTAACCTACCTGATCTCCCGGTTGCTCAGCACTTCAACTCCCCCTCCCATTCCCAATCTGACCTTTCTGTCCTGGGCCTCCTCCATTGTCAGTGAGGCCCAGCACAAATTGGAGGAACAGCACCTCATATTTTGCTTGGATAGCATACGCACCAGTGCTATGAACATTGAGTTCTCGAACTTCATATAGCCCTTGTTTTCCCTCTCTATCCTCTCCCCCTTCCCAGTTCTTCCACCAGTCTTACTGTCTCCGAGTAAATTCTACCTTTGTCCCGCCCATTCCCCTGATATCAGTCTGAAGAAGGGTCTCAACCCAAAACGTCACCCATTCCTTCTCTCCAGAGATGCTGCCTGTCCCGCTGAGTTACTCCAGCATTTTGTGTCTACCTTCAATTTAAACCAGCATCTGCAGTTCTTTCCTACACAGGAGTAACAATTATGCTATTTTCCCTGTATAATCCTAAATAAAGCTATTTCTGATTTTAAGGTTCCTGTATTACCATCAATGCCCAATGCTACAGATCAATGTGTAATTCCACTGGAGCCTGTCAATTGATGGCATAATGTTATGTCAGTGAATAAAACAAAATAAAATATAAAGCATTTTGTGTATACAGGTTACAGAAACACAGACCTTTCAAACAAATGCATGAGGATAAAATTGAAGCAAAATTGCACCTTGTCAAAATGGACATTTCTTTCAATAAACCCAAGTGGGTAGGGGGGTGGTATGTTCTCACATAGAAACATAGAAAATAGGTGCAGGAGTAGGCCATTTGGCCCTTCGTGCCAGCAACGCCATTCAATATGATCGTGGCTGATCTTTCAAAATCAGTACCCTGTTAAGCTTTTTCCCCATATCCCTCGATTTCCTTTGCCCTAAGAGCTGAATCATGTGAAACATCACAACTCACTGGGTAATGGATAGGACAGCTTTGGAGAGATATGGACCAAACGCAGGCAGGTGCGACTAGTGTAGCCGGGACATGTTGGCCACAATGGGCAGGTTGGTCTGCAGGGCCTGTTTCCACGCTGTATCACTCCATTGGCTCTAATAGCTTCTCAGGCAATACGGCCGAGAGTGAGAATTCAGTGCCTGGAGAGTCTCAGCAGTGAATCTGTATCCAGTCCCTCTTGTGCAGACTCCGCATAATGGATCAACCAATTTTGTGTACATTCTGGCACATCTCATTCACCCAAAAAATATTCACAATGTTCCAAAAATAATGAAGCAGAAAATAACAAAGGGAAGTACTCAGATGTTATGGACGAAAAATAAAAGGTACCCTAGATTGGCACAAATATTTCTCAACCTTGACACAACATTACTCACAGTGTCCCACTGTCTTATGCAGAATTTTTGTGATGTCATATCACAGAGAGGAGTATTTAATTATGAAACAAGATGGAGTATGAAACTGAAAATCTCAACTTTGTCCTTCACAGTGAGAGCACTTCCAGGCATTAGGATCATCACAGTTCTGGGCTACTTGTCGATTAAACTGGCCATTGCTCTTGGACTAATTTGCTGCTTGTGGAGGATGAACCAGGTGAGAATTTCATGAGCTTTTCATTATATCAGAAACTAATGGCGGGATGTCTCTGACGTTGAGAAAATGGATATTCACAGAACATATTAGAGTGGTGACAATCTGTATTTTAGTGTTTGGCATAGAACAGTGCAACACAGAAACACATGATGTTAAATTAAACTTATACCTTTTGCCTGCTCATGATCCAAATCTCTCCATTCCCTGCATATTAATGTGCCCATCTAAAAACCTCTTAAACACCACTATCATAACTATTTCTACCACAACCCTTCAATAAACTTCATAAAGGTTAAATGTATGTTTTTTGCTCTATTCCAGGCAGCATCCTGGTAAACCTCTTCTGCGTCTTCTCCAAAGCCTTCACGTCCTTCCTTTAATGGGGCTACTAAAACTCCTAATGTGACTAATCATAGTTGTTTTAAACATGCAACATGACTTCCCAACTCCTACTCAATGGTCCAACCAATGAAGGCAAGCATACTTTGTGCCTTCTTTACCATTTTATCTACTTGTGTTGTTACTTTCAGAGAGCTATGGACTTGAAACTTTAAACTTTTCCTATCCATTTACTTGTCGAATATTTTTTAAATGCTGTTACAGAATCTTCCTCAGCTATCTCCTCTGGCAGCTCATTCCAGAAACCTATCACCATCTGATTGAAAAAAATTGCCCCTCAGGTTCCTATTAAATCTTTCACCTCTCATTTTGAACCCATGTCCTCTGATTCTTGATATCCCAACCCAGGTAAAAACTTTGTTCATTCACATATCTATTCCTCTCTAGAATCTAACCTTGTAATTTTGTAAGATGTCAAATTTGAAAGAACACTTTTTCAACACAAATTGAAAAAAATTACACATTCAATACTCACGATGATATTGGTGTGTTTTTAGTTGAATGAAATTACCATGAAAATGTTTCTAACTTGGTCTGCAACCTCTTACCTATCACTTCCAGTCTATTGTTTATTATTGTTTATCTTTATTTAAAATCATATTTGTTTCTCTTGTTTGACACAGAGCGGCAGAAATTCACAGGAATTTCCAGGAAACGCCACAAACGATTCAAAAGAAGCTGTCACATTGCAGACCCTGAATTCTGACCCGGATCTGAGAGATCAGAATAAATGACCCAGCGCAGAAGAAGACTCGGCCCATCACGCTTCACGCTTTTAAATGCTTTGCATTTCCTGCCTGATTACCCAAAAGTGAGAATCAGTTTTCTTCACACTGGTTCAACATCTGTATTCAACTTCCATAGATATTGTGGATAAATAATGAAGTTGAATGATGCAACAAAAAAAAGACCATTGCAGGGAAATGTGCTGTCCCTTCAGCTTGTATTTCAGAATTACAACAACTAACAATAATGATTTTAATGAAAAATGAAATTTCAGTTCTCACTCGGGTGTAGAAGTGAGGGAGAACTGAACTGTTGGAGGTTGTATAATCACTGGTACGTTGCCCGCAATCTCTGGGCAGCACGGTGTGCAGCGGTAGAGTTACTGTCTTACAGTGCCAGGGACCCAGGTTAGATCCTGACTATAAATGGTATAAATATAAATTGTCCCTAGAGTGTGTATGTTAGTGTGTGGGGATCGCTCATTGGTGTGGTCTCTGTGTGCCAAAGGGCCTGTTTCTGTGCTGTATCTCTAAACTAAACTCACCTGCATTTCATGGATCTACAGATATCAATAGGGGATCTACAGATATCAATAGGGGATTTGTTGCCATTGTCCTGACCATTATTTATCCACAAATCAGCAGTTATTAATCTGAATATTAGCACATTGTGAGAACATTCTCTGTGGAGATTATTTGCTGAATTTCCTCCATTCTCACTGGGGCTACTCCTGCTAGTGCCCATCATTTTGTCAGTGGACTTTCCACTGAGATGGTTGTGCGTACTGGGGTTTAACATTTGATGAGAAGTGGAGAGAGGGAGGATATCATAGTGCCAGACATTACTGTACAGTCATTGTAAACTTTCCATATCAACTAAGGGATTGTCACCACAATAAAAACAAATTTAATCACTTTTTCTTTATTTTGAATGTAGGGTGGCAGAGGTCTCACAGATCTTGGCACAACTACAAAAGGACACACAGAGATACCGACAGACAGAGGTTAGGGACCCTTGAAATAGCTGCTGGTGATGTGTAAATTACCTCTCAAGCAAGGGTGGGATCATGTTATCCTTGAAGGGGATAATCCATGAGTGAGGCAGAATCATGGATGCAGGCGCCATGTTTAAATCACCACAGGGAACTGAAGTGGGTCAGTGGCTGATGAAAAGCAGAGACACTATGTTGAAGAAGAAATGGCAAAGTGATGGAAAGAGAGCTGAGCTACAGTAAAGAGCTGGGAGCTCTGGAGGTTGTGGGGATCCACTCAGGGAAAAATTAATCAGAAATGAAATTCAGAGAAAGGATTTGAGTGCCGGGAGGGACTGAGGGAACCAACATGGAGTTAGCTGCATCATCTGGCTGAGGGAGAGTGTGGGAGGGACAGGAAGAGCCGAAGAAGGGGAGAATGCAGGGAACTGGATCATCGGTCTGAGACAACTTGAAATTATTAAATTCAATAGTCATGCCTTTAGGTTGCTGGCTACCCTAGTATAGCCAGGCGTTTAGAAGAATACCACGTAATATTCCATCTTGGAAAGCTTACAACCAATGGTATGAACATGAAATATTCTAATTTGAGGAACCATACACCTTCTGTGTTGCACTCTCCCCCTCTTTCAGATCCACCTCCAAAACTCCAATTTTTGTTTCCTCTCCCATCTCCCCTCTCCAGTCCCCATTCTCCTCTCCCTCTGTCTCCCAGCTCCATCCCCTCTCCACCCTCACACTTCACCACAGTATCCCCTCCCCCATCCGGTTCCATCTGCCCTTTATCTCTCCCTTTATGGTTCCCATCAACACCATCATCACTTATCAGATTCCAGCACTTGATGGCCCAGTCTTCTGTCAAGTACAGAAATGGTAATAGATTCTTAAACCTCGTTGTTGTGAATTATGTCTGATCCGATCCTGACCAAGCCACAAACTCATTCATGAAATGCTATAAAATGATTTTCCTCACACTGTTGTCACCGTGAATCTTGGATTTGCTCTACAAGGTATGAATTGTTCAATCTAAAAAAACCTAACAATTCTCTAATATTACAATTTCATCATTTTGCTGTAACATGGAGCGTACATTTCAGCACCACAAACAGCGCCCGGCTGCTGGAAAACACCGGCGCCCCCTGGAATGAACTCTGGCGAGAGAGAGGGAGAAAGCAAGTTAGAGAGAGAGAGAGCAAGTTAGGGAGAGAGAGAGGGGGCGAGAGAGATAGAGAGACATAGCGAGAGAGATAGAGGAGGGCGAGAGAGATAGAGGGCGAGAGAGATAGAGAGAGAGGGCAAGAGTGATAGAGAGAGAGGGCGAGAGAGATAGCGAGAAAGGGCGAGAGAGATAGAGAGGGCGATATAGTGAGAGAGGGCGAGAGAGATGGAGAGAGTGGGCGAGAAAGATAGAGTGGGCGAGGGAGATAGTGAGAGGGAGAGAGAGAAGGAGAGAGAGGGCGGGAGAGATGGAGAGACTATAATCAGGCCGGGGTCCGTCCTCTCTTGTGACTGGTGGAGAGGACCCAAAGGTGGAACCTCAGTTGGAAATCACCGTTGCCTGAGACGAGGATGCTGCTGTAGAGAGAGAGAGACGCTTGTCGTCAAGTTGGCCCTACAGGAGTTGCGCTTCTCTCTGACCGAGTCAGTGCTTACCCGTCAAAGACCACGCTCCCTTGAATGGACGGCAAAAGTCATGGACACTGACTCCAGAATAATACGCTGGTTCCTCTCTCTACAAGACTACTCGTTTCAGGTCCAACATCGTTCTGGAGCGCAGCATAGGAATGCGGATGTCCTCTCCCGCTTCCATGCTCTCTGGTCGGGTCTGTTACAAATCCCGGGATCATCACTAAGGGGGAGGAAATGTGACGACACGTTCTCCCTCAAGGCCGCTCCGATCACTGTCACCGGCAGCCGGGCCAGAAGAAGCCAGCGATCAGCACCACAAACAGCGCCTGGCTGCCGGTAAACACCGGCACCATGGACTGAGCTGTGACCACAGTCACTTCAGCCACGTCTGTGTCCAAATACCCAGAATTGGATCAACTCATCTGGACCTCGTCAGCCTCCTCCTTATAAACCCAGGCAGTTCCAGCCAGAGCGGAGAGAGAGGGAGGAAGAAAGGGAGGGAAAGTGGGAAATCCCCTATTAACTGTGCCTCTTTTCACAGGCTAGGAAGAAGACTGAGACCACCAGCACCTCCTCTTGAGGCCAGAGTGAGCTGCTGGGACAAATCCAAGATAGCCGATGTCTCCTCACCGGTGACTAATGATTGTGGCCCCGTGTGGACCCGGACCTTCTTGTGACTAGTGTGGTGGGCAGTGACCAGTGGGGTGCCGCAAGGCTCGGTCCTGGGACCCCAGCTATTTACAATATATATTAACGATTTAGACGAGGTAATTAAATGTGACATCTCCAAGTTTCAAAGGTTCAAGAGACATTTATTGTCACATACACCAATTGGTGTAGTGAAATTTGACTTGCCATTGCAGCACACAAATAAAGATAAGACAAAACATCCAAGAATTTAACAATAAACATAAAAACATCCCCCCACAATG
>JAXLNO010001983.1:0-28683 GCA_038087875.1 Malacoraja senta | reverse complement strand
GGCCTACCCCTTATTCTAAAACTGTGACCCCCCCTGGTTCTGGACCCCCCACAATCGGGAACATTTTTCCTGCATTTAGCCTGTCAAATGCTTTAAGAAATTAAATTGTTTCTATACGATCCCCTCGCATCCTTCTAAATTCATGAATACAAGCCCAGAGGACCCATTCCTTTCATCATATGTCAGTCCCACCATCCCTGGGAATTAATCTCGTGAACCTACAATGCACGCCCTCAATAGCAATAATATCCTTCCTCAAATTAGGAGATGGAATTGCACACAATACTCCAGGTGCGGTCTCACCAGGGCCCTCTACAACTGCAGTAGGACCTCCTTGCTCCTAAACTCAAATTCTCTCGCAATGAAGTCCAACATGCCATTAGCTTTCTTTACTGCCTGTTGTACCGGCATGCTTACTTTCAGTGACTGATGTACAAGCACACTGGGTAATTGTCTAGTTGCACCTCACCTTTTCCTAATCTGACACCATTCCGATAATATTCTGCCTTCCTGTTCTTGCCAGCAAAGTGGATGACCTCACAGTTATCCACATTACACTGCATCTGCCGTGCATCTGCCCACTCACCAACCTATCCAAGATACCCTGCAGCCTCATAGCATCCTCATCGCAGCTCACACTGACACCCAGCATTGTGTCATCCGCAAACTTGGAGATGTCACATTGAATTTCCTCGTCTAAATCGTTAATATATATTGTAATAATAATAATAAGAGAGGCCCGAGAGCCGTTGGAGAGATCGCAGAGGGAGGAGCTACACCCGAGCGGTAGGATTTAAAGAGGAACCTAAATCTGTAACGTTCCAAGTTCCACTTCAAAAACAAGTGGGTTTGAGGAAGCCGCTGATTGGTGCACGCAGACAAGAGGGAGCAGCTGATTGGGAGTCAGATCCCTGCTGATTGTACTGTATTGTAGCAGTTTGTTTTGTATTCTAGCAGTTTGTTTTGTATTCTATCCAGGGTGAGTATGAGGGCCAGGGCCGTTTACTGTTCTGGATGTCAGATGTGGGAAGTCATGGAGTCTGATAGCCCTCCAGACGTCCACATCTGCGCCAGGTGTATCGAGATGGGGCTCCTAATGGACCGTAATAGGAACCTGGAGCAGCAGCTCGATGACCTCCGTCTGGTCAGGGAGAGCGAGGAAGTCATTGAGAGGAGTTACAGGGATGTGGTCACTACAACACCACAGGAGGCAGGCAAGTGGATCACGGTTGGGAGAGGCAAGGGGCACAGGCAGGGACTAGAGAGTACCCCGGTGGCTGTACACCTTGACAATAAGTACTCCTGTTTGAGTACTGTTGGGGTGGACAGCCTACCTGGGGGTAGCGACAGCGGCCGGGCCTCCGGTATAGAGACCGGTCCTGTTGCTCAGAAGGGTAAGGAAAAGATGAGGAGGGCAATATTAATAGGGGACTCTATAGTTAGGGGGTCAGACAGGCGATTCTGTGGACGCAGTCGGGAGACCCGGATGGTAGTTTGCCTCCCTGGTGCCAGGGTCTGTGATGTGCCTCAACGTGTCCAAGACATCCTGAAAGGGCAGGAGAGGAGCTGAGGTCATGATACATATAGGTACCAATGACATAGGTAAAAAAAGAGAAGAGGTCCTGAAAGGAGAATTTAGGGAGTTAGGAGGGGAGTTAAAGAGAAGGACAGCAAAGGTAACAATCTCGGAATTACTGCCTGTGCCACGCGACAGTGAGAGTAGGAATGGAGTGAGGTGGAGGATAAATGCGTGGCTGAAGGACTGGTGCAGAAGGCAGGGATTCAAATTTCTGGATCATTGGGACCTCTTTTGTGGAAGGTTCGACCTGTACAAAAAGGATGGGTTGCACTTGAACCTGAGGGGGACCGATATCCTGGCGGGGAGATCTGCAAAGGCTACTGGGGAGACTTTAAACTAGAATGGTTGGGGGGAGGGACTCAAATAGAGAATGCTATTAGACAGTGTGTGAGGCAGGAGGCAGAGAAGGAAAGCACTCAGACCCAACATGTAGGGGGGGAAGAAGAAAACAATAATAAACAGAGAATAAGAGGTAGTGGGGTTCTTAAATGGGTGAGCAGAGAAACAGAGGGGTGTAAAATGCGGGCGGAAGCAATAGGTAGCAAGGTGAAAAGTAAAAGTGGCAGGCAGACAAATCCAGGGCAAAAATCAAAAAGAGCCACTTTTCAACATAATTGTATAAGGGGTAAGAGCGTTGTAAATACAAGCCTGAAGGCTTTGTGTCTCAATGCAAGGAGCATTCGTAATAAGGTGGATGAGTTGAACGTGCAGATAGCAATTAATGATTATGATATAGTTGGGATCACGGAGACATGGCTCCAGGGTGACCAAGGCTGGGAGCTGAACATCCAGGGATATTCAATATTCAGGAGGGATAGAGAGAAAGGAAAAGGAGGTGGGGTAGCGTTGCTGGTTAGAGAGGAGATTAACGCAGTGGAAAGGAAGGACATTAGCTTGGAGGATGTGGAATCGGTATGGGTAGAGCTGCGAAACACTAAAGGGCAGAAAACGCTGGTGGGTGTTGTGTACAGGCCACCTAGCAGTATTAGTGAAGTTGGGGATGGCATCAAACAGGAAATTAGAAATGCGTGCAACAAAGGCAAAACAGTTATAATGGGTGACTTCAATCTACATATAGATTGGGTGAATCAAATTGGCAGGGGTGCTGAGGAAGAGGATTTCTTGGAATGTATGAGGGATAGTTATCTAAACCAACATGTAGAGGAACCAACGAGAGAGCAGGCTATTCTAGACTGGGTATTGAGTAATGAGGAAGGGTTAGTTAGCAGTCTTGTTGTGCGTGCCCCTTGGGCAAGAGTGACCATAATATGGTTGAGTTCTTCATTAGGATGGAGAGTGACATTGTTAATTCAGAAACAACGGTTCTGAACTTAAAGAAAGGTAACTTTGAGGGTATGAGACGTGAATTGGCCAAGATTGACTGGCAATTAGTTCTAAACGGGTTGACGGTGGATATGCAATGGAAGGCATTTAAAGACTGGCATGGATGAACTACAAAAATTGTTCATCCCAGTTTGGCAAAAGAATAAATCAGCGAAGGTAGTGCATCCGTGGATAACAAGGGAAATCAGGGATAGTATCAAAGCAAAAGATGATGCGTACAAATTAGCCAGAAAAAGCAGCATACCAGAGGACTGGGAGAAATTCAGAGACCAGCAGAGGAGGACAAAGGGCTTAATTAGGAAAGGGAAAATAGATTATGAAAGAAACTGGCAGGGAACATAAAAACTGACTGCAAAAGTTTTTATAGATATGTGAAGAGAAAGAGATTAGTTAAAACAAATGTAGGTCCCTTGCAGTCAGAAACAGGTGAATTGATCATGGGGAACAAGGATATGGCGGACCAATTGAATAACTACTTTGGTTCCATCTTCACTAAGGAAGACATAAATAATCTGCCGGATATAGCAGGGGGCCGCGGGTCAAAGGAGATGGAGGAACTGAGTGAAATCCAGGTTAGTCGGGAAGTGGTGTTGGGTAAATTGAATGGATTATGGCCGATAAATCACCAGGGCCAGATAGGCTGCATCCCAGAGTACTTAAGGAAGTAGCTCCAGAAATAGTGGATGCATTAGTGATAATTTTTCAAAACTCTTTAGATTCTGGAGTAGTTCCTGAGGATTGGAGGGTAGCAAACGTAACCCCACATTTTAAGAAGGGAGGGGAGAGAGAAAACAGGGAATTACAGACCAGTTAGTCTAACATCGGTAGTGGGGAAACTGCTAGAGTCAGTTATTAAAGATGGGATAGCAGCACATTTGGAAGTGGTGAAATCATTGGACAAAGTCAGCATGGATTTACGAAAGGTAAATCGTGTCTGACGAATGTTATAGAATTTTTCGAGGATGTAACTAGTAGAGTGGATAGGGGAGAACCAGTGGATGTGTTGTATCTGGACTTTCAGAAGGCTTTCGACAAGGTACCACATAAGAGATTAGGATACAAACTTAAATCACACGGTATTGGGGGTTCAGTATTGATGTGGATAGAGAACTGGCTGGCAAACAGGAAGCAAAGAGTAGGAGTAAACGGGTCCTTTTCACAATGGCAGGCAGTGACTAGTGGGGTACCGCAAGGCTCAGTGCTGGGACCCCAGCTATTTACAATTTATATTAATGATCTGGATGAGGGAATTGAAAGCAACATCTCCAAGTTTGCGGATGACACTAAGCTGGGGGGCAGTGTTAGCTGTGAGGAGGATGCTAGGAGACTGCAAGGTGACTTGGATAGGCTGGGTGAGTGGGCAAATGTTTGGCAGATGCAGTATAATGTGGATAAATGTGAGGTTATCCACTTTGGTGGCAAAAACGGGAAGGCAGACTATTATCTAAATGGTGGCCAATTAGGAAATGGGGAGATGCAGCGAGACCTGGGTGTCATGGTACACCAGTCATTGAAAGTAGGCATGCAGGTGCAGCAGGCAGTGAAGAAAGCGAATGGTATGTTGGCCTTCATAGCAAGAGGATTTGAGTATAGGAGCAGGGAGGTTCTACTACAGTTGTACAGGGTCTTGGTGAGACCACACCTGGAGTATTGCGTACAGTTTTGGTCTCCAAATCTGAGGAAGGACATTATAGCCATAGAGGGAGTGCAGAGAAGGTTCACCAGACTGATTCCTGGGAAGTCAGGACTTTCATATGAAGAAAGACTGGATAGACTTGGCTTATACTCGCTAGAATTTAGGAGATTGAGAGGGGATCTTATAGAAACGTACAAAATTCTTATGGGGTTGGGACAGGCTAGATGCAGGAAGATTGTTCCTGATGTTGGGGAAGTCCAGGACAAGGGGTCACAGCTTAAGGATAAGGGGGAAATCCTTTAAGACCGAGATGAGGAAAAACTTTTTCACACAGAGAAACTCTCTGGAACTCTCTGCCACAGAGGGTAGTTGAGGCCAGTTCATTGGCTATATTTAAGAGGGAGTTAGATGTGGCCCTTGTGGCTAAAGGGATCACGGGGTATGGAGAGAAGGCAGGTACGGGATACTGAGTTGGATGATCAGCCATGATCATATTGAATGGCGGTGCAGGCTCGAAGGGCCGAATTGCCTACTGCACCTATTTTCTATGTATCTATGTATCTATTTATATAGCGCTTTTCAGGACTCAAAGTCGCTTAAACAACTGAGGTCCCAGGACCGAGCCTTGCGGCACCCCACTGGTCACTGCCCTCCACACTAGTCACAAGAAGGTCCGGGTCCACACGGTGCCACAGTCATTCGTCATCAGTGAGGAGACATCGGCTATCTTGGATTTGTCCCAGCAGCTCACTCTGGCCTCAAGAGGAGGTGCTGGTGGTCTCAGTCTTCTTCCTAGCCTGTGAAAAGAGGCACAGTTAATAGGGGTTTTTCCCACTTTCCCTCCCTTTCTTCCTCCCTCTCTCTCCGCTCTGGCTGGAACTGCCTGGGTTTGTAAGGAGGAGGCTGACGAGGTCCAGTTGAGTTGATCCAATTCTGGGTATTTGGACACAGACGTGGCTGAAGTGACTGTGGTCACAGCTCAGTCCATGGTGCCGGTGTTTACCGGCAGCCAGGCGCTTTGTGGTGCTGATCGCTGGCTTCTTCTGGCCTGGCTGCCGGTGACAGTGATCGGAGCGGCCTTGAGGGAGAACGTGTCGTCACATTTCCTCCCCCTTAGTGATGATCCCGGGATTTGTAACAGACCCGACCAGAGAGCATGGAAGCGGGAGAGGACATCCGCATTCCTATGCTGCGCTCCAGAACGATGTTGGACCTGAAACGAGTAGTCTTGTAGAGAGAGGAACCAGCGTATTATTCTGGAGTCAGTGTCCATGACTTTTGCCGTCCATTCAAGGGAGCGTGGTCTTTGACGGGTAAGCACTGACTCGGTCAGAGAGAAGCGCAACTCCTGTAGGGCCAACTGGACGACAAGCGTCTCTCTCTCTCTACAGCAGCATCCTCGTCTCATGCAACGGTGATTTCCAACTGAGGTTCCACCTTTAGCTCCTCTCCGCCAGTCCCGAGAGAGGATGGACCCCGGCCTGATTATAGTCTCTCCATCTCTCCCGCCCTCTCTCTCCTTCTCTCTCTCCCTCTCACTATCTCCCTCGCCCACTCTATCTTTCTCGCCCACTCTCTCCGTCTCACGCCCTCTCTCACTATATCGCCCTCTCTATCTCTCTCGCCCTCTCTCTCGCCCTCTCTCTCTATCCCTCTCTCGCCCTTTCTCGCTATCTCTCTCGGCCTCTCTCTATCTCTCTCGCCCTCTCTCTCGGCCTCTCTCTATCTCTCTCGCCCCTCTCTCTCTCTCTCTAACTTGCTCTCGCTCTCTCTCTCTCTCTCTCTAACTTGCTTTCTCTCTCTCTCTCGCCACAGTTCATTCCAGGGCGCAGGAGTTTTCCAGCGGCCGGGCGCTGTTTGTGGTGCTGAAATGCACGCTCCATGTTACAGCAAAATGATGAAAGTGTAATATTAGAGAATTGTTAGGTTTCTTCTTAGATTTAACAATACAGACTTTGTAGAGCAAATCCATGATTCACGGTGACAACAGTGTGAAGAAAATCACTTTATAATATTTAATGAATGAGTTTGTGCCTTGGTCAGGATCGGATCAGACATAATTCACAACAACGAGGTTTAAGAATATTACCATTTCTGTACTTGACAGAAGACTGGGCCAACAAGTGCTGGAATCTGATAAGTGATGATGGTGTTGATGGGAACCATGAAGTGAGAGATAAAGGGAAGATGGAACCAGGTGGGGGAGGGGATCCAGTGGTGAAGTGTGTGGGTGGAGAGGGGATGGAGCTGGGAGACAGAGGGAGAGGAGAATAGGGACTGGAGAGGGGAGATGGGAGAGGAAACTTAAATGGGAGTATTGGAGGTGGATCCGAAAGAGGGGGAGAGTGCAACACAGAAGGTGTATGTTTCCTCAAATTAGAAAATTTCATGTTCATACCATTGGTTGTAAGCTTTCCAAGGTGGAATATATGGTGGTATTCTTCTAAACGCCTGGCTATACTAGGGTAGCCAGCAACCCAAAGGCACGAGTATAGAATTTTCTAACTTCAAGTTGTCTCAGACCGATGATCCAGTTCCCTGCATTCTCCCCTCGTCACTTCCTATCCCTCCCACACTCTCCCTCAGCCAGATGATGCAGCTAACTCCATGTTGGTTCCCTCACTCCCTCCCGGCACTAAAATCCTTTCTCGGAATTTCATTTCTGATTAAATTATTCACGGAGTGGATCCCCACAGCCTCCAGAGCTCCCAGCTCTTTACTGTAGCTCAGCTCTCTGTTTCCATCACTTTGCCATTTCTTCTTCAACACAGTGTCTCTGCTTTTCATCAGCCACTGACCCACTTCAGTTCCCTGAGTTGATTTAAACATGGCACCTGCATCCATGATTCGCCTCACTCATGGAATATCCCCTTCAAGAATAACATGATCCCACCCTTCCTTGAGAGGTCATTTACACATCACCAGCTGCCCTTTTAAGGGTCCCAAACATCTGTCTGTCGGCATCTCTGTATGTCCTTTTGTAGTTGTGCCAAGATCTGTCACCATACATTCACAATAAAGGAAAAGTGATCAAATTAGTTTTTATTGTGGTGACAATCTCTTAGTTGATATGGAAAATTTACAATAACTGTACAGTAATGTCTGGCACTATGATATCCTCCTTCTCTACACTTCTCATCAAAAGCTAAACCCCAGTACTCACGTCCACTGCCAAAATGATGGGCACTGGCAGGAGTAGCCCCAGTGAGAATGGAGGAAATTCAGCAAACAATCTCCACAGAGAATGTTCTCACAATGTGCTAATATTCAGATTAATAACTGCTGATTTGTGGATAAATAATGGTCAGGACAATGGCAACAATTCCCCTATTGATATCTGTAGATACATGAAATGCAGGTGAGATTAGATTAGAGACAGCATGGAACAGGCCCTTCGGCACACAGAGACCACACCAACCAGCGACCCCCACACACTAACATACACACTCAAGGGACAATTTACATTTATACCATTTATAGTCAGGATCTAACCTGGGTCTCTGGCACTGTTAAGGCAGTAACTCTACCGCTGCACCAACGTGCCACCCAGAGATTGCGGGCAACATACTGGTGAATATATAATCTTATAGATACAACCTCCAACAGTTCAGTTCTCCCTCACTTCTACACCTGAGCGAGAACTGAAATTTCATTTTTCAGTAAAATCATTATTGTTAGTTGTTATAATTCTGAAATACAAGCTGAAGGGACAGCACATTTCGCTGCAGTGGTCATTTTTATTGTTGCATAATTCATCTTCATTATTTTGCCACAATATCTATGGAAGCTGAATACAGATGTTGAACAAGTGTGAAGAAAACAGATTCTCAGTTTTAAGTAATCAGGCAGGAAATGCGATACATTTAAAAGCTTGATGCAACGAGTATGTTAAGTCTGAGCAGGTACAAAGGAGGAAAGCTACAAATTAGTTTGAAAGAAAAGAATTCCATTCCACAAAATGCTACATTCTACATTTCCAACTTCCTTTGTATTATCTGCAGTTAATTCAGTGTATTTGTGCAATTTTTGTGCAAAGATGACAAGTAAATAATTTTCACTTGAGGAGATGGCCTTGCAAAGCAAAATAGCCAACACTGATACTGAGACTGTTGACATGTTCACTGTGGGATAGAACTGACTCTGGCAACGTACCAAACAAGCACAAAGCAAATGCGCAATAAATCCACACATATATTTACAAAGTCTCAGTTCGGCTCAATATTTTTTCCAGAAACACAAATTTTCTTGGGCATGTGCCTAATGGGCTGAGTCGTCTTCTGCGCTGGGTCATTCATTCTGATCTCTCAGATCAGGGTCAGAATTCAGGGTCTGCAATGTGACAGCTTCTTTTGAATCGTTTGTGGCGTTTCCTGGAACTTTCTGTGAATTTCTGCAGCTCTGTATCAAACAAGAGAAACAAATATGATTTTAAATAAAGATAAACAATAATAAACAATAGACTGGAAGTGATAGGTAAGAGGTTGCAGACCGAGTTGGAAACATTTTCCTGGTAATTTAATTCAACTACAAACACACCAATATCATCGTGAGTATTGAATGTGTCATTTTTTTCAATTTCTGTTGTTAAAGTGTTCTTTCAAATTTGATATCTTACTAAATTACAAGGTTAGATTCTAGAGAGGAATAGATATGTGAATGAACAAAGTCTTTACCCGGGTTGGGGTATCAAGAATCAGAGGACATGGGTTCAAAATGAGAGGTGAAAGATTTAATAGGAACCTGAGGGGCAATTTTTTCAATCAGATGGTGATAGGTTTCTGGAATGAGCTGCCAGAGGAGATAGCTGAAGAAGATTTTACTTCGGAGTCACGTGAGTGACTACGTGAAGAAGAGCCCATCCAGCCGCACACGCATTATATCGTCAGACGCACAGCACTGTGACCGATGTGTTTGGAGTGAGCAGAGCTCCTCCAAACCGATAAGTAAAAAGCCTGAAGGTAAGTGTTTACTTACGTTTTTCAGGTCGCTTTCTTCAGAAAACTTGTAGTTGGGAAAACAAAAGTCAGAATGAAGAAAGGATGTTAGAGGCGTACCGCAGGTAAACTGGTGCAAGACCGCGAAGGTCTGCGAGTAGCGGGCGCCCTTTTGATTATAAATACGGTTAAATATATATACCGTTGTAGCGCCACTAGGGCGCAAGAAAAAAAGGCCGGGTGGCCAGTAGACTCTGAAGAGTCAGACCGGAGGATCTACCGACTCAGGCAGACATTTTGTCTATTCAGGACCGCGTTGGGAAGTCAGCGCAGGGAATGCCTGGTGAAGGTCCGGGCTTAGCGTTGGCCTATAGGAGAGCCAGCGCATGGAGTGCCTGTGGAAGGTCCGGCTTAGCGTTGGCCTACAGGAGCCAGCGCAGGGAGTGCATGGGGAAGGTCCGGGCTTAGCGTTGGTCTATACGAGAGCTAGCGCATGGAGTGCTTTAGAAGGTCCGGCTCAGCGTTGGCCTAAGGGAGAGCCAGCGCAGGGAGTATTTGGAAAGGTCCGGCTCAGCGCTGGCCTACAGGGGAGCCAGTGTGAGCAATGCCTGGATAAAGGCATTTTTTATGCGATGGTCTACAGGAGAGCCAGCGCCAACTATATCCGGAGGACAGTTTAAGCGTTGGCCTACAGGTGAGCCTGCGCCAGCAGCACCTGAAAGAGGGCTGCCTATGCATGGGCCTACAGGAGAGCCCGCGCGGCGAGCACCTGGGAAAGGGTTTACTATGCGTAGGCCTATGGGAGAGCCAGCGCTAGAAACACCTGAAGCAGGATGTCAATTCGCCCCTTCCATGAGGAGGATTATTTCACGCAAAGATTCAGAAACTAATCATATGAGGACTAGAGCCCAATAACAGAGCCTTAAGGACCAGATTTGGCACAATATATAAAATTTGTGGTTCCAAAACTATCAGGGGAACCATTGGGAGATAAATTAGGAATGTCAATAAATTATTTGTTCTCCCAGCAGCTCCAGGTTCTGACCATGCATGAGCTGTCAATATATATGAAACCCGCAGTATTGAGCATTGTAAGCAGTCTCAGCGGGGGGAGAAAAAATAATGGCAGAGGGTGTTGAAATTGCTGGTCAGGCATTACTGCTTTGGCCAGAGGTTTGGATGGAGAGCACGTGTCTGTATCACAGCAAGGTTGACTTAGCACCCATGTGTAGTGCGCACTTTGAAATAAACTGTATTTATAAAAGTGCTATAAGACCTAACATATACCCTAAGTTTGGGGGGGGGCTCTGTAAACCATCTAATATTTAATTGCCTAAAATCTGTTTTGGAAAGAATCTAGCCAAAAAAGGATAAAAGACTAGATGAACCTGTTGGTGATTGGCAGATGAAATCGAAGGCAGTTTTCCCTACCAATGTGTGGTGACTGGGGACAGTGAAGGATCAAATCGGTCTTTCCCATATTTGCGTTGTTGGCGCACTCCTCCTGAGGTATGTGGAGGTTACAATATTCCACTAAGATCAGGGGATAACAATTGCCATAGGCAAACCCTGAGGTAGGGGGTCTGGTTCTGTAAGAGACATATTAATGTTTTACACTTACAAGGTGGGAAAGATTACAATTCTTGCTAAAAGAATGGCAATCTGATGTATTTAGACTGTATAGTATTGTGGGGTTTAGAATTGAATTCTACCCATATTTGGTTTCTCCTATTAAGGTATTTCAAACCGGACACATGTTTCTCAAAATAAGAGAATATGCAGATTCAGGCAGAACATGAAATATTGTGAAAAAGGGATAATTAAGAAGTCAGTTCACCATCACCATCAATTTATGCCAAGGGTTTTATGAGATCAAATAAGGATGGTGGGTGTAGAATTATTCTAGATCTGACAAGTTTTAACCCTTTTTTTTACAGTATAAAAAGCAGTTTTTTGGAACATTTGCCAATACTATACAGCCAATTTCAAGTAAATGCTATGTGACTAGCATAGATCTTAAAATGCATTTTACTATGTGGCTGAATATGGTAAATAATCATAGATATTTTAAATTTATCTGGATGAGTCAATTATGGGAATTTAAAGCATTGTATTAAGGTTTAGCCTCAGGTCTGAGACTATTTGCCAGGTTGTTGGAACCAATCTTAGCATTACTAAGAACTCAGGGCTATTTGGTAATGGCCTATTTTGATATATTCTGATTGTAGGAAACACTCGGGCTACAACAGAATCATGAGTGTCAATAATCAAGCTCGCTTTGGAGATTTATGAACCATCCAGATACATCTAAATGAAAACCAAGCACAGTAATTGATTATTTGGGTTTCATTTTTAAATGAGAACACATGGTAGTGATTCCGCCCAAGGATATAGGCTCCATTTAATTGGAAGTTGTATTAAGCTCATTACAGAGCACCAACCCTCAATTAGGCAGGTAGCAAGCCGACTTTGCAAACTATTGCTTATTTTCAGCTGTACAATTTAATTTGCTGCATTATCAGCATTTACAGCAAGCATAGATACAGGCATTGAGAATACATTCAGGGCATTTTGCCAAGCCATGTAATTGCCAGTTGCAGTTATTACTGGAATACTATGATGGATCATGAGTGTCTCAAATGCTTCCAGAGAGATCCTGGTTGAAACACCTTCCATTATGCTACAGACTAATTTTAGTGCTCTAGGTTGGGGTCATACTTATAAGTATTTCCTGCTGTGGAGGTAGATGGAATGTGGAGAAAGTACCTTTGATCCAATAACAAGGGATGATGGACGTCTCCAAATCTGAGGAAGGACATTATAGCCATAGAGGGAGTGCAGAGAAGGTTCACCAGACTGATTCCTGGGATGTCAGGACTTTCATATGAAGAAAGACTGGATAGACTTGGCTTATACGCGCTAGAATTTAGGAGATTGAGAGGGGATCTTATAGAAACGTACAAAATTCTTATGGGGTTGGACAGGCTAGATGCAGGAAGATTGTTCCCGATGTTGGGGAAGTCCAGGACAAGGGGTCACAGCTTAAGGATAAGGGGGAAATCCTTTAAGACCGAGATGAGGAAAAACTTTTTCACACAGAGAGTGGTGAATCTCTGGAACTCTCTGCCACAGAGGGTAGTTGAGGTCAGTTCATTGGCTATATTTAAGAGGGAGTTAGATGTGGCCCTTGTGGCTAAAGGAATCAGGGGGTATGGAGAGAAGGCAGGTACGGGATACTGAGTTGGATGATCAGCCATGATCATATTGAATGGCGGTGCAGGCTCGAAGGGCCGAATGGCCTACTCCTGCACCTATTTTCTATGTATCTATGTATCTATGTATGATTTAATGAGAATTTTAGGAACATTTTATGGCCTAAAGCTTATTGCTCTAATATGCAAAGTTTGCATGTTTAGGTATAGATTGACATCACTACGGAATAGAAACGTATGTTAATCATTTGAGTGGTATGAAGTCAGAATCTTGTGATAGACTGGCTAATGTGATCTGGACCTGGTGTTTTTACCAGAAATATTTGGTTTGGCAATCTACCTACCAGGTAGATTCAAAATAGTTGCAGACTCAAGGTCATGTAAATTCAATGATAATACAGAATGGATGTTGGATCGTGACAAATTTAATAATATTGTTGCACAGTTGGTGACTTGTTTGCATCCAGACTTAACCACCAATTACCTAAATATGTGTCATGGGAACCTGATCCTGGGGCAGTAGCGGTGGATGTTTCTCGCTGCATTGGGGTAGAATGTTTTTGTGTACATTTCTCCATTTTGCCTCATTTAGTCAGTATATACAGAAGATCAAACAGGACTCCGTTTCAGGAGTATTGGTGGTACCAGATTGGACCTACAAAACCATGGTACCATCTGGTGTTAAAAATGATCACAAAGCCTCTTATGATTTTCCCAAACAGAATTAACCTGTTTGTGCATACTATGACTGATGATTCACATCCTTTACATAATCGTATTGGTTTGTTGATTTGCAGATTCTAAGGAGTGCCATATCTCGGAAGAGGACTATCAGATCGTACTGTGGATATTATTGCAACCTGGAGGGATGGTACCCAGAAGCAGTCCATTTCTTACATAAGGAAATGGGATATGTTTTGCTTAAGGCAGAATATTACATATCACACTGCAGACATCTCAGACGTGTTAGAGTTTCTGTCAACTCTTTATTTTTGATTGGCAGTTAGGCTATAGTGCTATCAATACTGCAAGGAGTGCCTTTTCTGCATATCTATGGAGGGAATCAGAATAAAATCTTGTAGGGTCACACCCTTTGGTCTGTAGATTTATGAAGGGATTTTTCAGTTCTAAGCCTCCTAGACACAGGTATACAGAAATCTGGAATGTACGAGATGTGTTATGCTTTTTCGTTAATGAACTCCTATTGCAGTGCTGTCCTTGGCCTAAATTACCATGAAGGTGGTCATGCTCAGGGCACTGGTTTCAGCACAGAGAGTGAAAACATTGCAGAAACTTTGAATAGACATGATGGAAATAGCAACAGATACTATTACGTTCTATGTCTATGATTTGCTTAAACAGAGTAGACCTGGAATCACAGGATGTAAGTTGGGGTTTTCAGCATATCCTACGGATCCACGTCTATGTGTAGTATCACATTTACAATGTTAGATTGAAGCCACCAGAACCTTAAGAGGTGCAGTATCAGCATTTTTTATTAGCCATAAATAACTGCATGGGAAAGTGTCGGTTCAGACTATTTCAGGATGGCTGAAGCAGGTGTTGCTTGATGCTGGTATTGATACGGACAAATTTAAATCTCATTCCACCAGGGCACCATCAACATTGGCGGCCAAGGAATTGGATGTTCCAATAGAACAAATCCTCGCGGCCGCAGGACAAAGTGAAAGAATGTTTCACAAGTATTACCATAAGGAGATTATAGAACCTGTGGTTATTTGGTGGTGCTATTTTGGATTTAGTACTAAGTTTCCTCTTGTGATAAAGGGGTTAATATTGTGGTGATAAATTAACCATTAACTGGTTGCATCCATGTTGTGGTTATGCATTGTTGATTGCTTTACTTATTTAGAGTCAATCAATGCAGTGAGACGCCTGGATTTGAATCTACGGCGTGAAATCACAGAGCTTTGAAATCTTCACGTAGTCACTCGCGTGACTCCGAAATAAAATAGTAAGATTAAACGAGAACTTACCCGTTTGAAGTTTGATCTTTATTTTATGAGGAGTTACGTTGTGGGACTACGTGCCCTCCGCTCCCACCCTCATAAAGATTGAGCTGGTAGTTCTAGTCTTTACGTATCTTACTATCATAGTTCAGTAATTGTTGTCTGTGATTTCACTCCGCTGCTTTGAAGATTGACGCGTGTGCGGCTGGACGGGCTCTTCTTCACGTAGTCCCTCAACGTAACTACTCATAAAATAAAGATCAAACTTCAAACTGGTAAGTTCTCATTTAATCTTACTATTCTGTAACAGCATTTAAAAAACATTGGACAAGTAAATGGATAGGAAAAGTTTAAAGGTTCAAGTCCATAGCTCTCTGAAAGTAACAACACAAGTAGATAAAATGGTAAAGAAGGCACAATGTATGTTTGCCTTCATCAGTTGAGCCATTAAGTATAGGAGTTGGGAAGTCATGCTGCATGTTTAAAAAATGTTGATTTGTTACATTAGGAGTTCTAGTAGCCCCATTGAAGGAAGGAAGTGCAGGCTTTGAGAAGACGCAGAAGGGGTTTACCAGGATGCTGCCTGGAATAGAGCAAAAAACATACATTTAACATTTATGAAGTTTATCGAAAGGTTGTGTTAGAAATAGTTATGATAGTGGTGTTTAAGAGGTTTTTAGGCACATTAATATGCAGGAAATGGAGAGATTTGGATCACGAGCAGGCAAAAGGAATTAGTTTAATTTAAAGTCATGTGTTTCTGTGTTGCACTGTTCTATGCCAAACACTAAAATACAGATTGTCACCACTCTAATATGTTCTGTGAACATCCATTTTTTCAACGTCAGAGACACCCCGCCATTGGTTTCTGATATATTGAAAAGCTCATGAAATTCTCACCCTGTTCATCCTCCACAAGCAGCAAATTAGTCCAAGAGCAACGGCCAGTTTAATCGACAAGTAGCCCAGAACTGTAATGATCCTAATGTCTGGAAGTGCTCTCACTATGAAGGACAAAGTTGATATTTTAATTTTCGTACTCCATCTTGTTTCATAATTAAATACTCCTGTCTGTGATGTGACATTACAAACATTCTGCATTAGGCAGTGGGACACAGTGAGAAATATTGTGTCAAGACTGAGAAATATTTGTGCCCATCTCGGGTCCCTTTATTTTTCATCCATAACGTCGGAGTACTTCCCTTTGATATTTTCTGCTTCATTACTTTTGGCACATTGTGAATATTTTTTGGGTGAAAGAGAAGTGTCTAAACATACACAAAATTGGTTGATACATTATCTAAACTGATATCAACCAGTTGTTCACTGCGGAGTCTGCACAAGAGGGACTGGATACAGATTCACAGCTGAGACTCTCCAGGCTCTGAATTCTCACTCTTGGACGTATTGCCTGAGGAGCTATTAGAGCCAATAGTGTGCTACAGCATGGAAACAGGCCCTTCGGACAAACTTGCCCATTGTGGCCAACATGTCCCGACTACACTAGTCACACCTGTTTGCGTTTGGTCCATACCTCTCCAAACCTGTCTTGTCCATTACCCAGTGAGTTGTGAGTTTTCACGAGAGAGTTAGATTTAGCTCTTAGGGCAAAGGGAATCGAGGGATATGGGGAAAAAAGCCGGAACAGGGTATTGATTTTGGAAGATCAGCCATGATCATATTGAATGGCGGTGCTGGCACGAAGGGCTGAATGTCCTACTCCTGCATCTATTTTCTATGTTTCTATGTGAGAGACATGCCCCTCCCCCCCCCCACCCCACTTGGGTTTATTTAAAGATATTTCCATTTTGAAAAGGTACAATTTTGCTTCAATTTTACCCTCATGCATATGTTTGAAAGGTCTGTGTTTCTGTAACCTGTATACACAAAATACTTCATATTTTATTTTGTTTTATTCAATGACATAACATTATGCCATCAATTGATAGGCTCCAGTGAAATTACACTTTGATCTGTAGCATTGGGCATTGATGGTAATACAGGTGTCTTAAAATCAGAAATAGCTTTATTTAGGATTATACAGGGAAAATAGCATAATTGTTACTCCTGTGTAGGAAAGAACTACAGATGCTGGTTTGAATCGAAGTTAGACACAAAATGCTGGAGTAACTCAGCGGGACAGGGAGCATCTCTGGAGAGAAGGAATGGGTGACGTTTCGGGTTGAGACCCTTTTTCAGACAGATATTAGGGGAATGGGCGGGACAAAGATAGAATGTAGTCGGAGAGAGTAAGACTGGTGGGAGAACTGGGAAGCGGGAGGGAATAGAGAGGGAAAGCAAGGGCTCTTTGAAGTTCGAGAAGTCAATGTTCATACCACTGGGGTGTAAGCTTCCCAAGCAAAAAATAAGGTGCTCTGCCCTTGTTACAAATGGGGGCAAAGGGAGCAAGAGAGGAGCTGTGGGATATCGAGGAAACTCTAGTGAGAGCTTCATCTATAATGTGGGTGGGGAACTCCCGTTTCCGAAAGAATGAGGACTCTTCGATATCCTGGTATGTTCCTCCAATTTGTGCTGGGCCTCACTGACAATGGAGGAGGCCCAGGACAGAATGGTCAGATTGGGAATGGGAGGGGGAGTTGAAGTGCTGAGCAACCGGGAGATCAGGTAGGTTAAGACGGACTGAGCGGAGGTTTTCAGAGAAATGATCGCCGAGCCTGCGCTTGGTCTCACCAATGTAAAGAAGTTGACACCTGGAGCAGAGGATACAGTAGATTAGGTTGGAGGAAGTGCAAGTGAACATCTGCCTCACCTGCAATGACTGTTTGGGTCCTTGGATGGAGTCGAGGGGGTAGGTAAAGGAGTTGCATCTCCTGCGGTTGCAGGGGAACATACCTGGGGAGGGGGTGGTTTGGGTGGAAAGGGACGTTTTAACCAGCGAGTTGTGGAGGGAACAGTCTCTGCGGAAAGCAGAAAGGGGTAGAGATGGGAAGATGTGGCCAGTAGTGGGATCCCGTTGGAATTTGCGAAAATGTTGTAGGATTATATGCTGAATGCAACGGCTGATGGGTTGGAAGGTGAGGAGAAGGGGGACTCTGCCGTTGTTACAAATGGGGGCAAAGTGAGCAAGAGAGGAGCTGTGGGATATCGAGGAAACTCTCGTGAGAGCTTCATCTCTAATGGGGGAGGGGAACCCCCATTTCCGAAAGACTGAGGACATCTTCGAATCCCTGGTATGTTACTTCTGTAGTAGTTGAAGGCTGTTATTGGTCCTTGTGAAATCTGCAATTCAAATTTTGTTTGGAAATGTCTGTAATATAAAATATATACTACAGTCAAGGTACAACCATGGTACCGGATGTGAGTTTAGTCAGATGTGAAGCCTCTTGAAAAAATGATCACTGAAATCATCAAACCTGGAAGTGTGTGCAGTGGAAATGCTCAGATTCACATGTAGAGATTTCACCCAAGAGAACAATAAACATAAATCTAATCACCTTACAAAGTGAATGATTGTGTATAAGTACCCTTTAAAAATAGTTAATTCTGCAATTATTTGTCATTGTTAAATTGACATGTAACATACAGTATGCATGTAGTTTATTGTTTGGCACTGATTTCTCTTTAACATTTCTTCCATTTTTAAAGAGAATTGATGTGCATCTTTAAGATACATGTGTGATATTTTTTACACATGGTTGTAGCAGCCACTGCTGTCAGTAGAGTGTAGCAAACTTCATTAAAGGCTGTTGTTCAGCATCTCTATATTTATTCCTTGCCTAAGTGACTGGCAATAGAAAAGAGACCATAGACACTATTCAAATGATGAGGTGGTGAACTCTGGTAAAAAGATAAATCTGTGGGGAGGATTTTCCATGGAAATGCTGAGTCATTGGACGTGAAGTGATTATGCAAAAGAGAGAGCAACTGAGCAGAACATGTTGTGATGTAATGTGTCGGAAAGAACTGCAGATGCTGGTTTAAATCAAAGATAGAAACAAAATTCTGGAGTAACTCAGCGGGACAGGCAGCAACTCTAGAGATGATGTAACACAAGCTGAGGAACTTACCATTCTCCTTAAGATAGATTGAATTGCTCAGCTTGAGGCTGTTTCGGTGAAACAATCCACATGCCCATGTCCTTGTTACTGTCTCAGCTTTTGCAATAATCAGCTGCAAAGACCACACTTTCTCCCTTGAATCTTTTAAACATTTCTCCCCCACCATTTTGCCATCACTGTTGATCTAAGTTGTACGTTATAATTCATCATCCTGGAAGAGCATAGAAACAGGGCCTCTGTAGCAATGCCCCAACGCTGACCAGTGGGTATCCTTCCACGCAGACACAAGAAACTGCAGATTATGGAATGTTGATCAAACGCAAAGTGCTGGAGAAAATCAATGGGTCAGGCAGCATCTGTGGAGGGAATGGATTGATGACGTTTCGTATCGGGACGCTTTTTCAGACTGATGGACTAGGAGAGAGAAAACTGGGGAAAGGGAAGTAGGCATGAGACAAAGCATGGCGAGTGATAGGTGGATACAGGTGGGGAATGGTGATGAGTAGATGGATGGAGATAATGACAAAAGCGAGGGGTGAAATGGAGACCGAAGGTTGTCAGATCCGTAAAAGAGGGAGGGATATGGGTGAAAGTGGAGCAAGAACATAAAAGGGAAATTGTGCAATTGGAAGGGGTGGTGGATGAGTGGAAAGAGGAAGGGAATGGAATAGGGTAGCTGGGTGGTGGGATAAATGCGTGCACAATGAAGTGTGGGGGGTGGGGGGAGAAGTTGGGTTCGGGAAGTTTTATTTGAAATTTGAGAATTCGATATTCATAGCAGAGTTAGACCACTCACAAACCAGAAGAACATATTCCACTTTCAAATGTCAGGACATCAAAACTCAATCATGATGAAGTATGAAGAGCAAACCCTGAGTCACTTACCACGGCGCTCCTGATAATACGGGACAAAAAGCCGGGGCAGGTCTTGATGAAACAAACCACATCTCCAGTTCCCTCTGCCTCTCTCAGCTTTCTGCATAACCAGACTATATGATTTCTCTTCCCCAGTCAGTGACATTTCTCCAACAGTTTTGCTATCACCATTGATCCAAACTAGTCTCATTGACTCATTGACGTGAGACACAGAGCAGGTCAGGATAACGTTGTCTCCCTCAGTCACTGCATCAGACTGTTCAGCTGTGACTGTGGAAACAAGCAGGTTGTTTAGACTTTAAAAATTGAGTTCATCAGTAAAAACACTGGCAACATCATGTCTCCTACCTTTCACTGTGATTAGATCAATGGTCGGAAGTTGATTTGTTCCCATTGAACATGTGTAAAGTCCAGCATCTTGAAACAAAATCGGGACAATCCTCACACTGAAATCCTTGCCATTGAAGTGTTTCACTAAGGTCATCAGTCGATTCCGGAAGTAGGTCCTGTTGACATTGATGGGCAGAGAGTGTTTTGCGGATGCTATTACTTTCTGCTGTTGTTGAAGGCGATGAGATGTCCAGGTCCACTCAGCAGTGGAATGGGCATAACTATCAGAACAAACCAGGCGAAGTTCACTGAGATCCGTGCTGGAGCGGTAAAGCGTGTATCTCTCATTATATAAATCTGTATCAGTGAGACAGAGGATAACTCATTTCAATATTACAATTACCGTGCCATAGAGAGATTCTTTTCCGCATTCTTATAAACATTCGTGGCATTTTGTTCAGCTGATCAATTTTCAAATGTAACATATTTCATGAATGCCGCACCAAAACTCATCAGATCTTTATAAAATAAAATGTCGTGTGCAGCAGTAAATTGCAGTGAAGTTTGGATATTCCACTCTACATTTCAACATTAGGTTCGCCCCCACACCCGGAATGTCCGGGAATCTCCCGGGATGGAATGAAACCTCCCGGAGACTCCCGAGAGCGGCCCGGGAGGTGAATCTCTCTGTCAGTCTGCAGGAGGTGGTGCAGGTTCAGGCTGCGGACAGAAGCAGCCCAGAGGACGCCTGCGCGGGGCCTGATCCGGACAGGTTGGCAGTTAAAGTGCGTTGGGTCTTTCCCTCCCTTCATTCCCATTATCCCACAATCCCTCTCCCATTCAAACCCATTGATTCCCTGTCCTTCCCTCTTCCCCGTGTCCTGCTCCCAGCTCAATGCTGATCTGAAGCCCGAGTCCGCAGCAGCTGGAATCACTTCAAACAGCAGCAGGATTCGGAGAGAAGGGTCAGTGAGGGGAGAGGGGACGGATTGTTGTTCAGTGCTGATGTGTGGGCCGGGACCCCCAGTGTGAGTGTGAGCAGCAAGTGCTGGTGGTTGTCATGATGACTACACTTTCTATCTGACACTTTGACGTGAGTCCTGTATCAGTATCTCAGTCTCAGATACGGGAGGATTGATGGCAAGTTAAACTGACAAAATACTTTACTGAACAATAGTTACAGAAATACATCATCCCTCCTGTGTTGTGTGTCTGTCACACAGAGACAAGCAGGCAGCTACTCCACAGAGAGACTTTCTGGAAACTTCTCTCTGATCACTCAGCATTTTATACACGAGAGCAGTTGGTCACTGTCCACAGTTCATCACAGGGCGCACACATAATATTACAAGAAGCACCATGATACAAGTGTCTACTTAATATCTAATGGGAGGTGTGCACACTTACACTTGTCGACAGTAAAATCTCCATTACTTGTGAAAACAATGTTTCCGTTTTCCTGCACTTCACACACATACAGCTTCCCATCCTCCACTGTAACATGTCGGATCATCAGATAGACCGTGTTATTCAGGCGGATCTGATCAGTGTTCCACTTGTCCTGCTGGGATGAGTCCATCGGTCTCCAATGAAGACTGACTGTATCTGAGAGTCTGGAGATGGTGCAGCTGAGTGTGACGTCACTGCCCAGCAGAGGGCGCTGTGAACTTGCCTCAACTGTAAAAATACATATCAATGAGATTCAGAGTGAGTAGTGGTGTGTACAGTCCAATGACTGGGCTCAAAGCTGACAGCCTGGCTGAAAGTCAGAACAACTTCAAAGTCTCCACTATTGTCCCTGTACCCAAAAAGGCAAGGATTACTTGTCTTAATGACTACAGGCCTATTCCACTGACCTCTGTAATCATGAAGACACTCGAAAGGCTAGTGCTGGCCAAGCTGAAAAATATCACAAACCCCCTGCTGGACCTGCTGCAGTTTGCATATCGGGCCAATAGATCTGTGGATGATGCAGTCAACCTGGGCCTGCACTTCATCCTACAGCACCTAGACTGCCAGGGGACCTATGCGAGGACCCTGTTTGTTGATTTTAGCTCTGCATTCAACACCATTGTGCCAGAGCTACTACACTCCAAACTTTCCGAGTTGACTGTGCCTGAACCCCTCTGTCGGTGGATCACCAGCTTCGTGACAGACAGGAAGCAGCATGTGAGGCTGGGAAAGCACATCTCGGACCCGCAAACGCTCAGCATAGGAGCAAGGCTGCGTACTCTCTCCTCTCCTCTACTCTCTCTACACCAACGACTGCATCTCCACAGACACCTCTGTCAAGCTTCTCAAGTTTGCGGACGACACAACCCTGATTGGACGGATCCATGATGGGGAGGAATCATCCTACAGACAGGAAGTGTCACAGCTGGCGTCCTAGTGCCATCGCAACAACCTAGGGCTCAATGCTCTTCAGACAGTGGAATTGATTGTAGACTTTAGGAGAGCTCCCCTTCCCATCACCCCACTCACCATCAACAACACCACAGTTACATCTATGGAGTCTTTTAAGTTCCTGGGAACCATCATCTCCAAGGACCTTAAGTAGGGGGCTACCATCGACTCCAGTCAAAAAGGTACAACAGAGGATGTACTTCCTATGGCAGCTGAGGAAGCACAACCTGCCACAGGTAATGATGGTCCAATTCTACACGGCCATCGTAGAGTCTGTTCTCACCTTCTCCATCAAGGTCTGGTTTGACTCAGCCACCATGCACGAAACCTGGAGGCTGCAGCGAATCGTCCGATCAGCAGAGAAGGTTATTGGCTGCAACCTTCCCTCCAGTGATGAACAGTACACTGCAAGGGCCAGGAAGCAAGCGGTCAAGATCATCTATGACCCCTCTCAACCTGGCCACAAACTCTTTGAATCACTTCCCTCTGGAAGGCGACTCCGGTTGCTCTACTCAACAGCCAAAATCTGTAGCCTCTCTTTGATCTGGTATTTTGTTGGTTCACATGCTTGACCAATGGTGTTTTATCATAAATTTGTTATTATTATTAATGTTTAGTGTTTTCTGAGTCATTCGTAACTGTCACTGTGTGTCATGTTGTTACTTGTGGGCGGAGCACCAAGGCAAATTCTTTGTATGTGAATACTTGGCCAATAAACTAACTTACATAAATTTCTCCCCCAGTGCTTTCAGACCCGACACGCGTGGCTGGTCACAGTGACGCAGCGAAATGCCGGCTGTTCACCGTGGGACTGGTGGTGGAACCGGCAACATTCAGGCTTTGTTGTATTTACACATGCTATGTTTCAAATATTCACAAACTGTTGAAAATGCACCTATTTCCACTCCTTCTAGGTTTATCTGATTGCTCTCAAGAGGTGACTCTATGGCAGAGACCATGTTCCACAGACGATGGACTTCCATCGACCTGGTCACAGGGTAACATTAAGCAGCAGTGTCATCCCGGAGCCACTGCACGGAGACATTGGTTTCATACCACCTTGCCGCGATCACCTTACCGTGCCCCGGCGAGAAGACCATGGTATTCGCTGCAGGATGGATTCATTGATTTGCTGTTCCCAGTGAAGTCAAACTAATATCACCACTGCTGATCATTTTAGAATCAATGAACATAAACATTTCCCCAGTTGTTTTACTGGGAGATTCTCTTTTCACCGGGTGGAAGAAGTCTCACAATTCCCATCATCTCTCATCATTATAGATGACAATATAAATTAAACATTATTGATCCTTATCGCACCTTATCACTTACCTTTGATCCCAAATATTTCATATTGTTTCAGGATTTGTTTTCTCGGTTCTGTTTGAGCCAAAGTGAAAAATCCTGCCCGTTTAAATGTAGGTTTATAAATTGTCAGATCAAGGGTACGGGAATTCACATACATCTCCGGGTACAAGTCCACTTTACTCTCGCCAGAGGCCTTCTCTTTGCTCCAACGGCCCCACGTTCTTCTAAAAGTCGTCATTTTTTCGATTTCCTTCCCCGAGTGTGGTTTCCATTCCCAGACAACAACGGTGTATTTCTCAGGATTGTCCGGTCCGTTTAACACAATGCCGTCTCCGTTATCCAAGAAATACATTCGATTTCTGTTTTCTGTTGCAAATACGAACAATGAAGAATTAACATTTAAAACACATTTTCTCCACCCATATCTGTATTCATTAATTTTGAATTTAATTTAATTCCATGGGTAAAATTTAATTAATGGGTAAAATGTCAGATCTTCCTTGGAAATCCCAGCGAGGAAGACACGGTTTGTGAAAAGATGTCTGTCTGGAATAACCTGGCCTGATCCAGGGATATTTCATCACATGAGAGGAGTGAGTGCGAGGGAGCCGGAGGTGGGGATAGGTGTTTGTGTTGGGGTAGTGGAGGAACTCCACCCGGTTTTGAAGGAACTTTGCGGGAGCTTGAAGTGATGACATTACGCGTGGTTCTCGGGCTGCGACTGGATCGATAAATCGAGGGCAGTTCCACCCACCTACATCAGTCTGAATGGTTTCGGCCCGAAACGTTGGCTATTTCCTTCGCTCCATAGATGCTGTCTCACCCGCTGAGTTTCTCCAGCACTTTTGTCCACCAACCTGGACTGAGGTGGGGAGGTGTTGGGGGAGGATGGTGTGGACAACCGTGTCAAAGGCTGCAGAGGCTGAGCGGGATGAGGAGGGAGAGTTTAACTCTGCAACAAGCTCACAGGAGGCCATTTCTGACTTTGATAAGGACCGTGTCGGTGTAGGAGAAGGAGAGGGAGCTGATGGGAGAGGCTCAGAAATGGAGCTCCAGCAAGGATGGTGCGGATTTGTGAGGCAGCAGCACATTCGGAGACGTGGAGAGGAAAGCGAGATTGACAATGGGGTGCGGGTTTACACGGACAATGATGAAATAATGCAAGATGATTGTGACCGGTGAAGAGAAAGCACTTACTCTGTGTGGAGACAGGTCGAAGCAGGAAAACAAAGACACCGAACATCAAACCAACTGGCAAACTGCTGCAGAGAAACCTCGGCCTCATTTTGTGCATTCTTTGTTTGGAAATAACGCACAGTTTTAGACTTTGAATTAGTAAATTGGTAGTTGGCAAATGTTGTATTGAGGACAGCCAGTTTGAAACTCCTGACCCTGGGGCACTTTAGAATTGGCCGCACACAATTACAGGGGGAAAATACATTCGCTTGGTAGACTCTGCCGCTGGAATATTGTCACTTCTGTAATCTGGGATTTTCTCGACCATATTCAGCCGCTATCAGTTTGCCTTGTCCGAAATCACTCATCTGAACTCCGCCTTTTTAATTTTTGACTCAATTACATCCTACTGCTCGGTAAAATGGGTTCAACTAAACCAGACCTCGCTAGTGAGTCAATGAATAGAGAAGGCAACAGAATGGCAAGGAACATTAAATATTCTCAGACGGTCCCAGGACGTTGTCGGCGAAACGGGAAAAAATATTCAATTTAGATTGACCAGGAAACTAGTTGGAAAATGGCATATGCTGGTCATTTAACTGTGAGAAACACCCTCCATTCAGTTACTGGGGAAATAAAGGAGACAAAACAAAGTTAATAAAGTTTGTATGCCCTTGTAAAATCTAAAGTGGAACAAACAGATTGAACGAGTGATAAATCACAGTTTACAGGATATCCAACATGGTTCAGTTTCTGGATACCTTTTAAACCACTCTTTTACATGATGAGACTGCAGTGAGGTCGCCTACCTTGTGAGAAGAGACTGATGTTGACTGAGCGGCAAAGCTCCAAGCACGGCGACACACTGACATTCACAGTCTCACTCGATGATTTACACAGTTTCTTTGGAAGGGCAAACACCCTTCCTCTTTCTTTCCAGCTCAGGATTCAGACACCATTTGTGTTGATGGTAGACAAAAGTGCTGGAGAAACTCAACGGGTGCAGCAGCATCTATGGAGCGAAGGAAATACACATTGAATTCCCCAATTTCCGGTAGCCCATGCTGTCTCCTCCCATTCTCAACTCTCCCTCAGCCCTCCTCCTCTTCCTTTTTCCTTTCTTCTCCCCCCCCCCCCCCCCCACACTCCATCAGTCTGAAGAAGTGTTTCGGCCCGAAACGTTGCCTATTTCCTTCGCTCCAGCATCTGCCTTCGATTTTCCTTCGCTCCAGCATCTACCTTTGATTTTCCAGCATATGCAGTTCCTTCTTAAACCATTTGTGTTGATAATGTTTGCGTCAGATTAAAAATCATCTTATAAAAGCTGATTTGGGCAAACCAAATCGGGAATTTCCTGAGATCACAAATACATTGGATAAGATTAGACTTGGAACCTCCTTATATTAAATGCTATTAGTGGGAAGCAAATGTCAAAGATAATGGCAAACGAGGGAATCTGTTGTTTTGTAATGAAGGGAACATGGTCAATATTCATGCCTTTAGCTGGTCCGGCAGTTTAAATCTATATCCAAATGTATCAGATCACGGTGGGTTTAGGGGGTTACAAATGAGCTGCACTTGATAACCAGGATCATACATTATTTTCAAACTTAGTACAATATTGAATGCAAATTTTCTCCCGAGCTTTTAATTTAACTCAAGGAGGAATCTCCAGCCAATATTTTCATTGGCATCCAAATTGTTGTTGCAGTGTTCTCCAAGTCCAACCTCACAGAGTGCACCAAGACCTTCACAGCCTCTGAGAATAACCCGCATAAGCACCTTCCATTTCTCTAAAACAAATGTCACCATTTGAAGTGATGATGATTTGTAAAGTCATTTTCAGCTATTTATCGTCAGGTTAATCCCAAGTAAACCAAACCATACTTAAGAATGTTGTTCGTCGTGTGAACTTGAACGGAACAGGGGCACTAAATAATTTGCAAAGGAAAATCTGCAGTAAATTGCTAGTTGGCAAGTGTTGTATTGAGCACACTTTGAAAACCCTGGGCCCGGACGATTTGAGAATTAGCCGCACACATTTACGCGGGGAAGGACCATTCCTCTGTGGAATCTGCCACTGGAATATTGTCACTGCTGTAATCTGGGATTTCACAACCACATTCAGTCGGTTTGCCTTGACTGAAACGACTCATCTGTACGCCGACATTTTAATTCTTGACCCACTTCCTTCCTGCTTCTCGGTAGAGTGGTTTTAACTCATTTGTACCTCAGTAGTCAGTCAATTAATTGAGCAGGTAACAGAACGGCGAGGTCGTTGAACATCCTCAAACAGTCCCAGAGGATTGCAGGAGAAATGGGGAAAATAAAATCCACATTGGCATGCATACATTAGATTGACCAGGCAACAAATAAGAAAGCCCAAATGGGTAAAATGGCAGATGCTGGTAATTTAGCTTCATTAAGATTGTAGTGGAAACAATGGAGACAAAAATACATTGATAATGTTTTTGTGTTGGAAGGAACTGCAGATGCTGCTTTATACCGAATATAGACACAAAAGTAACTCGGCGGGACAGGCAGCATCTCTTGGAAAAAGGAATGGGTGACGTTTCGGGTCGACGAAGTCTGGGTCTGAAGAAGGGTCTCGACCCGAAACGTCACCCATTCTTTCTCTCCAGAGATGTTGCCTGTCCCGCTGAGTTACTTCAGCATTTTGTGTCTCTCTTCATTATTAATTAAGTTTCTATGTCCTTGTAAAATCTAAAGCAGAACAGACTGTAACAGTCTAATAAATGATTGTAGGAGTGAAATATCACACGTTAGAAATTATTTAACACGGAGTTCCATTTCTAGATCCCATTAAACCACTCCTTTACCTGTGGTGAGGCTGCAGTGAGGTAGCCTACCTTGTGGGAAGAGACTGGTGAACGAGTCCAGAGAATGGGCAGCAAAGCTCTAAGCACGGCGACACTGGGTTCCCCAGTCTCACTCTGCACAGTAACTAACGCAGTGTCTTATGAAACTACAGGACCTTCCTCTTACTCTCCTGCTCAGGGTTCAGACATCACTTCTGTTTGCGTCAGTGTAAAAACCATCTTGTAAAAACTAATTTCGGCAAAGCAAAATGGGAATTTACTGAGCTCAAACATGCATTGGATGCGTTGAGACATGGAACCTCATTTTTTCTAAAGGTATTGGAGGATAACAAATGTCAACGGCAATGGGAAATGAAATAATCTATTGTTTTGTAATGATGATTATATGTCTTTTTTTTGCATCTTTAGTGAGGTTCTGATTTAGTTTGGTTTTGAGAAAGAGCAGCCTCCGTCCACGCCGACCACTGATCACCCGTTCACGCTAGTTCTGTTATCTCACTTTCCCGTCCACTCCCTACACACTCCAGACAATTTATGGAGGTCAAGTAACCTACAACCCCGCTCATTCGTGGGATGTGTTAGGAAACCAGAGCACCTGAAGGAAACCCACGTGGCCACAGGGAGAGTGCTATCTCCACCCAGAGAGCACCCGCGGTCAGGATTGCACCCGGGTCTCCCGCACTGTGAGGCAGCAGCTTTAAGGCAGCAACTTTACAGCTGCTCTACCGTGATGCCTATCTGAGGTATCAAGTGGATTTGTATTTCGCACTGGAAAACGACACTTCATCCCTTACTATGGTGGTGCTGACCTGGTCTGGTGACCTGACAGTCAACGGCAGTGGAATGGCGCACTAACTTGACAAACTGCTGGAGGAAGTCAACAGGTCAGGCAGTATCTGTGGAGGGCAATGGACAGAAGATGTTTTTGGTCGGGACCTTCTTCAGTCTGAAGACATTTTATCTGTCCATTTCCGTCCACAGATGCTGCCTGGCCCGCTGAGTTCCGCCAGCACTTAGTTTTTTCACTCGGGATTCTAGCATCTGCAGTCTCTTGTG
>JAXLNO010001982.1:0-40329 GCA_038087875.1 Malacoraja senta | reverse complement strand
TTGACAAACGGAACAATGAAATTCTTACCTGCAGCATAATAGGCCTGTAAGTACAATGCACATATATAATATTCTGTAGAATAAACACAAATTTTCTAAATTAATAACCCCAACACTAGTTTCAAAGAAACCTGACGCCCTTAATGCTACCAGAACCAGCCCATAGTTCATAATCCAGGTCAATGCTGTGCAGTGTTGAAGAGCATGATGAATAACACAGATGAAGATATTATAATCAATAAATTAATAATCAGTAAAGCTACATAACCAGACTATTATAGTACAAAACTAAGGTCGGTAGTGCAAAGACACGGTCCATAGAAGATCACAGTTCCTGAGGTCAGTGTTGTGCAGTGTTCAAGAGCTTGATGGTTGCTAGGAAGAAGCTGTTCTTGAACCTGGAAGTCAGGGTTTTCAGGCTCCCGTACCTTCTTCCCGATGGTAGCAGCGAGATGAGAGAGTGGCCAGGGTGGTGTGGGTCTATGATGATGCTGGCTGCCTTTTTGAGGCAGCTCCTCTTGTAGATCCCTTCGATGGTGGGGAGGTCAGTAGCTGTGATGGACCAAGTTTATTGTCCAAGTGGTCCAGTGCAGAGTGGAGAGCCAGTGAGATCGCATCCTCCATTGGCCTGATGTGGCGGTAGGCGAGCTGTAGTGGGTCGAGGTTCTTGTCGAGGTAGGAGTTGATATGCACCATTACCAACCCCTCAAAGCACTTCATCACCACGGACGTTAGTGCCACTGATCAATAGCCATTGAGGCACGTCACCTTGCTCTTCTTGGGCACCGGTATAATTGATGCCCTCTTAAAGCAGGTGGGAACCTCAGACCTCAGTAGTGAGGTTGAAAATGTCTGCAATAACTCCAGCTAGTTGGTCTGCACAGGTTTTGAGAATTCGACCGGGTATACCATCAGGTCCAGGCGTTCTGAGGGTTCACCCCCCTGAAGGATCTTCTGACGTCGGCCTCTGTAACTGATTGTAATACCATCTGCACTGTATTTGTGATGCCATGTAAGACTGTATGGCGGCTCGGGAAGGCACATCAGTGTTCTTATCAAAGTGTGCGTAGAACGCATTGAGCTCCTCAGGGAGTGATGCTTCGCTGCCGCTTGACTTATCCCCTGATTTCACCTTGTTGGAGGTGATGGCATTCAAGCCCAGCCACAGTTGGCAAACATCCAGGCCAAATCCTCATAAATCTTCCCTGCACTCGTTCCAGCTGAATAGCATCTCTCCTAGAGCAGGGTGACCAAAGCTGAGGACAGAGCTCTGGGATGCGGCGATTATTACAGGTGAGACACGAGGAACTGCAGGTGCTGTAATCCACGTAAAAACACAAAGTGCTGGAGGAACTCAACAGGTCAGGCGGCATCTATAGAGGGAATGGACAGGTGACGTTTAGGGTTGGGAGCATTCATCAGACTGATGGAGTACGGGGGGGGGGGGCTAGAGGGGAAAGGTGAGGGTGGGGCAAAGTCTGGCGAGTGATAGGTGGATACAGGTGAGGGGGTGATTGGCAGGGGTGGAGTAAGTGGCAAAGACTGGAGGTGATAAGGAGACAAAAGGATGTCAGATTAGGAGTGAAGTGACATGTAAAGCCAGTGGAGTGAGACAGGAGGGGGTGGTGAGGGGAGGTGGGATGGTGGGCAAAATGGATGCGTACCAAGGTTGGGGAGGGGCGGGTTGGCAGGAGGGGGGGGAGGAGGGGAGAGGGAGGCAAGTGTTATCTAAAATTGGAGAATTCAGTGTTCATCCTGCTGGGTTGTAAGCTGCCCAAGCTAAATATCAGGTGCTGTTCCTCTGGTTTGCATGTGGCCTCACTCTGACAACAGAGGAGGCCCAGGACAGAAAGGTCAGTGTGGGAATGGGAGGGGGAGTTAAAATGGTTAGCAACCGGGAGATGCAGCAGGCCTTGGCCGACTGAGCACGTGTTTGGTGAAACAGTCGCTGAGTCCAACACTTGGTGTTTCCCGAACCCCTCCCGTCAATAACACTATCCCCCTCCCTCATGTACACGGGAGCCGGCCTCCACCGAGCTCTGTGGCCTCACCCAGTGCCTTGTTCCCCTTGGCTACCAACTGCAGATGCTGGTTTAAACCGCCGATAGACACAAAATGCTGGAGGAACTCAGCAGGACAGGCAGCATCTCTGGTGAGAAGGAATGGGTGACGTTTCGGGTCGAGACCCTTCTTCAGACTGGGAGTCAGGGGAGAGGGAAATGAGAGATATAGACGGTGATGTAGAGAGATAGAGAACAAATGAATGAGTAACGATATGCAAAAGAGTAGTGATGGTAACGATGATAAGAGGGTGCGATCTCACTGGCTCTCCACCCTGCACAGGAACACCTGCACAATGTTATATTTGCATATCTTTTATTCATTTGTTCCATATTTCCATACATCACCATCTTGTTCCCCATCATCAGTTCCCCCTCTCCCCCCCTCCCCCCGCACCCCCCCCCTCCCCCCGCACCCCCCCCCCCCTCTCTTCATCCATCCCGCCTCCTCTTCTGAATGTGACTTGGCCCCTGTCCCAGCTGCTCTTCCTGGCAACGCCAGCAGCCTGTGGCTGGGATTCATCCTCTGGAACCTCCCCTCTGACCACCGACATGAACCTCCTTGCCGCGCTGCAAGGGATGTGTTGTTACAGTCCATGGACATCTCTGACAGGCCTGCTTGTCACCATCACACCCCCCTCGAATGTAGGGCCCCATCTCCCACAACCCCCCTCTGCACTCCTCCCCCCTACCACCCCTCACCTCACCCCAAACCCCCTCCCCTCACCCCCACCCCTCTCCTCACCCCCACCCCTCCCCTCACCCCTCACCTCACACCAAACCCCCCTCCCCTCATCTCCACCCCTCCCCCCACCCCACCCCTCCTCCCCAACCACTCCGCTCACCCATCACCCCACCCCTCACCCCCTTCCCTCACCCTCAACCCCTTCCTCTCACCCCCAATCCCCTCACCCCCAACCCCTCCCCTCACCCCCCAACCCCTCACCCCCCAACCCCTCACCCCCCAACCCCTCCCCTCACCCCCCAACCCCTCCCCTCACACCTCCCTCACCCCTTCTCCCCCTCCCCTCATTCCCCACCCCCCAAAGCATGCCCTCCCCCCACCCCTCCCCCTACCCCTCCCCTCCCCACCCCCTCCCCTCCCCTCCCCGCCTCCCCCACCCCTCCCCTCCCCTCCCCCACCCCCTCCCCCCACCCTCGCTACTCCCAGCTCATTGTGAAATCCTGGCTCCACTCTCAACATCTCTTTCCAACTTTCCATCACATTCCATCCCATTCCAGTCACTTTTCCCAGCCGCAGATTATTAACCCTTTCCTGTGGCCAGGACCAGTTCCTAGTCGGCATCTCCACTGATCTGCAAATGCTCACACACTCTGCGAATTCGTCCTTGACCACCTTGCTTGGACTTTGCTTTAGAACATAGACCAGCAGATTGGAGGATCAGCCCCCCGGGCCCACGATGTCCGTGCCAAACTGTGATGCCAAGGTAAACTGATCTCATCTGCCGGCACGTGATCCACATCCCCCAAGACAATCGCCCAACAAAAACTCATATGCCAGGCTGTTATTCATTGATTACAGCTCGGCATTTAATACTATCATCCCCTCCAAGCTGGTTACCAATCGCAGAACTGGGTCTCTGCGCATCCCTCTGCAATTGGATCCTCGACTTCCTCATTCACAGACCACAGTCAGTTCGTATTGGTGGAAATGTGTCAGCCTCGATAACAATCAGCACGGGAGCACCTCAAGGCTGCGTGCTCAGTCCCCTGCTGTACTCACTCTATACTCATGACTGTGTAGCCGGTCATAGTGCGAACTCCATCATCAAGTTCGCTGACGGCACCACTGTTGTGGGACGTATCACTGATGGGGACGAGTCAGAGTATAGAAGTGAGATCGACCGTTTGACCAAATGGTGCCAGCACAATAACCTGGCCCTCAACACCAGCAAAACCAAGGAACTGATTGTGGACTTTGGAAGGGGTAGGATGGGGACCCACAGTCCCGTTTATATCAACAGGTCGATGGTGGAAAGGGTCAAGAGCTTCAAATTCCTGGGCGTGCATATCTCTGAAGATCTTTCCTGGTCCGAGAACACTGATGCAATTATTAAGAAAGCACATCAGCGCCTCTACTTCCTGAGAAGATTACGGAGAGTCGGTTTGTCAAGGAGGACTCTCTCTAACTTCTACAGGTGCACAGTAGAGAGCATGCTGACCGGTTGCATCGTGGCTTGGTTCGGCAACTTGAGCGCCCTGGAGAGGAAAAGACTACAAAAAGTAGTAAACACTGCCCAGTCCATCATCGGCTCTGACCTCCCTTCCATCGAGGGGATCTATCGCAGTCGCTGCCTCAAAAAGGCTGGCAGCATCATCAAGGACCCACACCATCCTGGCCACACACTCATCTCCCTGCTACCTTCAGGTAGAAGGTACAGGAGCCTGAAGACTGCAACGACAGGTTCAGGAATAGCTACTTCCCCACAGCCATCAGGCTATTAAACTTGGCTCGGACAAAACTCTGAACATTAATAGCCCATTATCTGTTTATTTGCACTTTATCAGTTTATTTATTCATGTGTGTATATATTTATATAATGGTATATGGACACACTGATCTGTTCTGTAGTCAATGCCTACTATGTTCTGTTGTGCTGAAGCAAAGCAAGAATTTCATTGTCCTATCAGGGACACATGACAATAAACTCACTTGAATCACTTCCATGTGCCCGTCCAAGAGCCTCTTAAACACCACTGTCGTACCTGCCTCCACCACCACCCCTGGCAGCAAATTCCATGCCCCCACCACCCTCTGTGTAAAAAAACTTGCACCGCACATCTCCTGGATGTGGAGAGGATGTTTCCACTAGTGGGAGAGTCCAGGACTAGAGGTCATAGCCTCAGAATTAAAGGACATACTTTTTGGAAGGAGATGAGGAAAAATTTCTTTAGTCAGAGGGTGTTGAATCTATGGAATTCTTTGCCACAGAAGGCTGTGGAGGCCAGGTCTGTGGATATTGTTAAGGCAGAGATGGATAGATTCTTGATTAGTACGGGTGTTATGGGTTATGGGGAGAAGGCAGGAGAATGGGGTTGGGAGGGAGAGATAGATCAGCCATGATTGAATTGCAGAGTAGACTTGATGGGCCGAATGGCCTAATTCTACTCCTAACACTTATGATCTTATGAATTTTTTTTAAAGACACCATGCGGGTCGAGCAGCATCTGTGGGGAACATTGATAGGTCTCCTATAAACTTTCCCCCATTTTAAACACATGTCCTCCAGTATTCCCAATCTCCCAATCTACCTCATTGCAGCCTTTGGACTTTTCAATCTTCACTTTGCTCTGACTGTGACATGATACTCTGCACCCTGTTTCCTTTCTGTCAAGCACATGCTGTACTGCTGTATGGTACATCTGAACTGGCTGGACAGCATGCGAAACAACATTGCTCACTGCATCTCGGTACAAGTGGCCATATTAAACATATTAAGCCATTTCATCTTCCCCCACCCTACATCAGTCTGAAGAAGGGTTTCGGCCCGAAATGTTGCCTATTTCCTTCGCTCCATAGATGCTGCCGCACCCGCTGAGTTTCTCCAGCATTTTTGTCTACCTTCGATTTTCCAGCATCTGCAGTTCCTTCTTAAACAGATTAAACCAGGACTGATTTGTCCTTTCCACCCAGGGAAAGCGGCTCCCTGCCCAACCTTTGGCCAGTCTATGTGTAGATTCTACCTCCATGATGACCCCTTTCCCCTCCAATACCCACACAGGCCTCACTGCCACCATTCAGGGACCCCCCCCCCTCCGTCTCCCACCCTTGCTGTCTGCTCCACCCCCCACATCCCAGCTCCACACAAACTGATTCTACTTGGAGCCCACCAACTGTGGAGTGGGGGTGATTGTGGACCATGGGACCGAACCCTTCCCTCATTAACAGTGTCTCCTCCACCCCCACCCCCCCCCCCCACAACACTTGCCCTCCTCGACTGTCTAATCTTTAGTTGTCACCCCTGCCCTGCGTCTGAAATAAGGGTTGGATCAGAACCATTTACAGCTTGTTTAAGAGAACTGCTGGAAAATCGAAGGTAGACAAAAGTGCTGGAGAAACTCAGCGGGTGCAGCAGCATCTATGGAGCGAAGGAAATAGGCAACGTTTCAGGCCGAAACCCTGTGTCATAAATACTGCGAATGCACAGAATCTTTTACCCAGCGTGGGGGTAACAAGAACTAAGGCGCAGAGGTTTAAGGTGCCGGGGGGGGGGGGGGGGAAGATTTAATAGGAACCTGAGGGGTAACTTTTACACATAGAGGAACGAGCTGCCGGAGTAGGTAGTTGGGGCAGGTACAATAACAACATTTAAAAGACACTTGGACAGGTACAAGGATAGGGCAGGATTAGAGGGATATGGGCCAAGCGCAGGCAGCTGGGACTTGCTTGGATAGAGCCATGCAGCATGAAAACTGGCCCTTCGGCCCATCCTGTCCGTGCTGTAACACTCTGCGGCTCGCATTTACCTTCACCGTCATTTCCCGGTGATTGAGTCGGGATTCCCGATCCGGGTGGGATTCAGCTCCTGCCTCACCCGTCCCGCCCACAGTGGGAGAAGGCAGCCTGAGGCGGGGTGGGGGGCGGGGTAGGGTCACAGGTGGGGAGCAGGGTCACAGGTCGGGGGTCAGGGTCACAGGTCAGGGCTCAGAGTCACAGGTCAGGGGTAGGGTCACAGGTTGGAGGTCAACAACGGGGACTCCACAGATGGGTCAACACGGTTGCCATCTGCAGCAAACAGAGGGGCCGAATGGTCTCTGGCGGAGGGGCAGATGGAGGAGTAGATGGAGGGTGGGACAAGGTTGTTGCTGAGATGAAAGGTGGGGGATCACCAGCCGTCCTGTGGCCCCTCGGAGTTGGGGGGGGGGGTGAGGCCAGTGCCCTAGGGGGTGGGCACTGCCCCCTCCCTGCCTCCAGTGGGAGAGCAGTGTACAGGTTCAGCAGCAGCGTACTAGCCCAGCCTGTGGGAGACGCAGCAAGAGTCCAGGGTTCCACCGGGCAGGGCGAGGCAGTCCGACCGCATCTACACCTCAGGACAGGATGGACCGGTTTGACTGGAATCTGTTGAGGAAGTCACGTGTGAGCCGGGCAAGGGAACTGTTGTGGAGAACAACAGGCCCAGCAGCTGGGAGGTAATACGTGGCAGTGCCTGCCTCTCCCCGCTGCCTGACGTTGCCAGTGACGTGCCCAGCTCTGGGCGACTCCTGCTTCCTCCCGTAAACAACGCTGGCTGGTACAGGCGCTAAATGTGCTGACCATATCAAGGTAGGTGGGCGGGGAAGTCTATAGACCACTTGCTGGTCCAGTGAGTGGGGGAGGCTCCCAGGCAATCCGGACGGGAAATTTATGGACCCGCCCCATAACGGAAAATAATATCCAGAGGCACAGAGTCACACAGCACGGAAACAGGCTTTTCAGTCCAACTCATTCATGCCGGCCAACATGCCCCATCAACACTAGTCCCATTGCCTGCCTTTGGCCCATATCACTCTAATAACTTCCTACCCATGTACCTGACCAAGTGGGTTTGAAAAGTTGTTATAGTCCCTGCCTCAACTACCTCCTCTGGCAGCTCCTTCCATACACCCACCACCCTCTGTGTGGAAAGATTGCCTATTAAATCTTTGCCCCCTCACCTTGAACCCGGGTCCTCAGGGTAAGACTGTGCATTTACCCTTCCTATTCCCCTCATGATTTTATACACCTCTATAAGATCACCCCTCATCCTCCTGCGCTCCAAGGAATAAAGTCCCAGCCTGCTCAACCTCTCCCTGTAGCTCAGGGCCTCGAGTATTAATAACTTCCTCGTGAATCTTCTCTGATCCCTTTCCAGCTTGACAACATCCTGCCTGTAGCAATATGACCAAAGCTGAACACAATACTCCAAGTGTTACGACCCCAGTGTGGTGTTTAAGATCTAATTCTGCAACGCTCTCCGTTTCAAAGCCGAAATGTCATCACGCACTTCAGTGGGAGAGAAGCAGGACCTCCTCCCATCCGCTTTTCCTTGTGTCGTTGTGCCATCACTAGAGCCAGGATTTCGCCATAAGTGCCTTTTCATGCTTTTTTTGATGATTTCAGCAAGATAATGCCCTTTTCACGATCCAGTGCCTAAATCAGCCTTTTTTTGCCGTGTTAATGTAACCTAGAAGAAATTTTCCACCACTGGGGCGAAACCAGGGGTGCCACCGTCAGTCGGTCATTCGTGGGTAGTGGACGAGACCCCAGTCTTTGGCAGTCAGGCTGTAAGTGGGTGTTAAGTGGTGATTGGAGAGGGGTGCATGGGGAAGGATCCAGTCTTTTCAAACTGGAGTGTTAAAAAGGAACTGCAGATGCTGGAAAATCGAAGGTGGACAAAAGAGCTGGAGAAACTCAGCGGGTGCAGCAGCATCTATGGAGCGAAGGAAATAGGCAACGTTTTGGGCTCTGAAGAAGGGTTTTGACCCGAAACGTTGCCTATTTCCTTTGCTCCATAGATGCTGCCGCACCCGCTGAGTTTCTCCAGCACTTTTGTCTACCTTTTCAAACTGGAGTCAGGCTGTGAGTAGGTGTGGAGTGTTGGTTGGGGAGGGGATACCAGGGTTAAGTTCTGTCTATCGAACCTACAGTAGAACTCATTCAGGTCGTTGGTCAGCTGACGATTGTCCTCTTGAAAAGCGGGGCTTTTCCTCTTGTAGCTGGTGATTTCTTGCAAGCCCTTCCAAACTGTAGAAGAGTCATTAGGCTGAGAACTTGCTCCTCATCTTCTCAGAGTACCTTTCCTTGGCAGCTCTGATTCCTCTTCTCAGCTTGTACTTGGCCTGCCTGTAGAAGTCTGCATCCCCACTCCTGTAAGATCTACCCCAGCAAGCGTCAAAATGTCTAAAGTCAAGTCAACGCCTTGTAAAAAACGGAACGATTTGGTGAGAGTGTACGGGAGTGATATATTCTCTACAGACAACTGGGTGCTGTTTTGCAAAGCATGTGAGAAAGCAGTGAATCATGAGAAGAAATATTTCATCTCCCAGCAAGTACAGACAGCTAAACACATTGGCGGCAGAGAATCTGAAGGCGTATAGCTTGTCTCCTCACTACATTTACTGCCTGGCTTCAGTCCCAAATCTGAGTTTTCGATTGATCTTTGCAAGGCATTCATTGATGCTGGAATTCCACTGTGGAAAATGGTAAACAAATCTCTCAGTTTTCTAGAGAAATACAGAGAGGAACATGATTAATATGATCAGTTTTAATCTACAATTTGAGAGGGAGAAGGGTAAATCGGAGGTGTCAGTATTACAGTTGAACAAAGGGGACTATGGAGCCATGAGGGAGGAGCTGGCCAAAGTTGACTGGAAGATACCCCAGCAGGGATGACAGTGGAACAACAATGGCAGGTATTTCTGGGAATAATACAGAAGGTGCAGGATCAGTTCATTCCAAAGAGGAAGAAAGATTCCAAGGGGAGTAGTGGGCGACCGTGGCTGACAAGGGAAGTCAGGGACAGTATAAAAATAAAAGAGAAGAAGTACAACATAGCAAAGATGAGCGGGAAGCCAGAGGATTGGGTAACGTTTAAAGAGCAACAGAAGATAACTAAAAAGGCAATATGGGGAGAAAAGATGAGGTACGAAGGTAAGCTAGCCAAGAATATAAAGGATAGTAAAAGCTTATTTAGGTATGTGAAGAGGAAAAATTAGTTAAGACCAAAGTTGGACCCTTGAAGATTGAAAAGAGTGAATTTATAGTGGGGAACAAGGAAATGGCAGACGAGTTGAACAGGTAACTGGATCTGTCTTCACTAAACAGGACACAAACAATCTTCCTGATATACTAGTGGCCAGAGGATCTGGGGTGACAGAGGAACTGAAGGAAATCCACATTAGGCAGGAAATGTTGTTGGATAGACTGATGGGACTGAAGGCTGATAAATCCCCAGGGCCTGATGGTCTGCGTCCCAGGGTACTTAGGGAAGTGGCTCTAGAAATCGTAGATGCATTGGTGATCATTTTCCAATGTTCTATAGATTCAGGATCAGCTCCTGTGGATTGGAGGGTAGCTAATGTTATCCCACTTTTTAAGAAAGGCGGGAGAGAGAAAACAAGGAATTATAGACCAGTTAGCCTGACATCGGTGGTGGGGAAGATGCTGGAGTCAATTATAAAAGATGAAATAGCGGAACATTTGGATAGCAGTAGCAGGATCGGTCTGAGTCAGCATGGATTTACGAAGGGGAAATCATGCTTGACTAATCTTCTGGAATTTTTTGAGGATGTAACTAGGAAAATGGACAAGGGAGAGCCAGTGGATGTAGTGTACCTGGACTTTCAGAAAGCATTCGATAACGTCCCACATAGGAGATTAGTGGGCAAAATTAGGGTACATGGTATTGGGGGTAGAGTGCTGACATGGATAGAGAAGTGGTTGTCAGACAGGAAACAAAGAGTAGGGATTAACGGGTCCTTTTCAGAAAGGCAGGCAGTGACTAGTGGGGTACCGCAAGGCTCAGTGCTGGGACCGCAGCTATTTACAACATACATTAATGATTTAGATAAAGTAACATTAGCAAATTTGCTGATGACACAAAGCTGGGTGGCAGTGTGAACTGTGAGGAGGATGCTATGAGAATGTAGGGTGACTTGGACAGGTTGGGTGAGTGGGCAGATGCATGGCAGATGCAGTTTAATGTGGATAAATGTGAGGTTATCCACTTTGGTAGCAAAAACAGGAAGGTAGATTATTACCTAAATGGTGTCAAGTCGGGAATAGGGGAAGTACAATGGGATCTGGGGGGTCCTTGTTCATCAGTCTATGAAAGTAAGCATGCAGGTACAGCAGGCAGTGAAGAAAATGAATGGCATGTTAGCCTTCATAACAAGAGGAGTTGATATAGGAGCAAAGAGATCCTTCTGCAGTTGTACAGGGCCCTAGTGAGACCACATCTGGAGTATTGCATGTAGTTTTGGTCTCCAAATTTGAGGAAGGACCTTCTTGCTATTGAGGGAGTGCAGCATAGGTTCACAAAGTTAATTCCTGGGATGGCGGAACTGTCATATGCTGAGAGAATGGAGCGGCTGGGCTTGTATACTCTGGAGTTTAGAAGGATGAGAGGGGATCTTATTGAAACATATAAGATTGTTAAGGGTTTGGACACACTAGAGGCAGGAAACATGTTCCCGATGTTGGGGGAGTCCAGAACCAGGGGCCACAGTTTAAGAATAAGGGGTAAGCCATTTAGAACGGAGATGAGGAAACACTTTTTCACCCAGAGATTTGTGAATCTGTGGAATTCTCTGCCTCAGAGGGCGGTGGGAGGCCAATCCTCTTGATGCTTTCAAGAGAGAGTGAGATAGAGCTCTTAAAGATAGCGGAGTCAGGGGATATGGGGAGAAGGCAGGAACGGGGTACTGATTGTGGATGATCAGCCATGATCACATTGAATGGCGGTGCTGGCTCGAAGGGCCGAAGGGCCTACTCCAGCACCTATTGTCTCTTGTCTATTGTCTAACATATACCGAGCGAGTCATGATTACGGAAAAATTATGTTCACAGCAACTTCAACATTGTTGTGCAGAAAATTTGAGATGAAGTTGCACGCAACAAAATATGGATCTCAATAGACGAGACAACCGATGCTGTGGGGAGATATGTTGCCAATGTGGTCATCGGTACACTGGAGGCAGGTCAACCATCAAAGGAGTATTTGTTGACATCGGAAGTATTGAAAAGTCAAACAGCTCAACTATTGCTTGCTTGTTTCCATCTTCACATGCTGTGCTTTGGCCAGAAGGTATAAAACACGAGAAGGTTCTTCTGTTTGTGACTGATGCAGCTCCGTACAGTAAAAAAAAGCTGCTCGTGCTCTTAAAGTTTTTATTCCCCAAAATGTTGCATTTGAGACGCTTAGCTCATGGACTCCATAGAATTGCCGAGCACATACGTAGCTTGTTTCCCAATGCAGCGTAGGTTCACAAGGTTAATTCCCGGGATGGCGGGACAGTCATATGCTGAGAAAATGGAGCAGCTGGGCTTGTATTACTATGGAGTTTAGAAGTATGAGAGGGAATATTATTGAAACATATAAGGTTATTAATGGTTTGGACACGCTAGAGGCAGGAAACATGGTTCCGATGTTGGGGGAGTCCAGAACAGGGGCCACAGTTTAAGAATAAGAGGTAAGTCATTTAGAATGGAGACAAGGAAACACTTTTCCGAAGGGCCGAATGGCCTACTCCTGCACCTATTGTCTATAATGTCGATCGCCTAGTTTCCAATGTCAAGCAAATGTTCCTCAAAGTACTATCACGTGTGCAGTTGTTCAATGAAATGGTACCCGAGATTCCGCTACCTCCTCTGCCTGTTTTGACAAGGTGGGGTACATGGCTCTCTGCTGTACTCTACTGTGCTGCAAATTTTGAAAAGATAAAATAAATCGTCAACAGTTTTGAAGAAGGAGATTCTGCTGCAGTCAGGATTGTCAGTGAAATCATGCAGAAAAAGTCCCTCCACCGCGATCTTGCGTTTATCGCTTCCAATTTTGCAAACTTCCCACAAGCTATCACTTCCCTTGAGAAGCGTGGTGAAACATTAGTGAATAAAGGCTGTCTTACCTGTTTGCGGTCATCGGCGGTGAAGCGCGGCGTCGCCGGTAGCGGGGACCGCGCGGCAACGGCGAGAGCGTCGAGCCAATCCACCGGAGCGCCGCACGGATGCTGCGCGGGGACCGAGTTAATTCAAACACGGCGGGTCCCACGTGCTTGCGGTAAGTAAAAAAAGGGCGGGCCGACTGCGATGATGTCGGCCCGCCGCACGTGACTCACGAGCGGCGGCTGTGGCGGCGGCCATCCTGATCGCGGCGCTGTAGCGGTGGCTGTGCCTGTGGCCGTGCAGCACACGTGCGTCACTGGCGGAGGCACGTGCCTCACTGGCGGAGGCTGTGGCAGTGGAGGTTTGACGCACGGCGCTCGAGCCACACTGGCGGCGGCCCGTGCGGGCGGCCGTGCCGCACTCGTGCATCACTGGTGGAGGTTGTGCGGTGAGTATATAGTTTTCGACATTGTCGATTTTATTTTAGCACCGTGCGGTGTTGGGAACACCGAGGCACGGCCCCGGAATTGTACGTTCTCACGAGTGCGCGGTCTATGGCGGCAGATTCTTCCCGTTTCGCCACCAATGACCGCAGACTCGTGAGACAGGCCTTTAACTTGCAGGTTTTCAACAAAGTAACTGACGATATTTCTAACGTTCCTGGCGATGCAGGTAAAGACATACAAGGAAAATGTGAGAGTGATTTTAGCGAACAAAGATCGTGAAGAAATGCAAAACATAGCTAAAGTTCTCAAAGGCAGTTGTAATGCACAAGATATCAACATGAATATAGAATCTGTAGCTTGTTTCGGGTATGCACCAGTGACCTCAGCTTGTTTTGGGTATGCACCAGTGACCTCAGCTGAGGTGGAGGTTTTCACAACTGAAGCATATTCTGTCTGACAGACGGCAGAGTTTAACACCAGATAATTTGAAAAAAAATGCTAGTAATTATGTGCAACCAGGTAACTTTGGCCATTTATTGTAGTATATCTTTATATTATCATTTTTAACCATATTTTGGTGGTGGAAATAAATGCCTCTTTATGCCTTTTCCGTCAATAAATGCCTTTTCGTGACTTTTTTGTAATTTTATTATGCCTATTTGCCTATTTCAGAGATTTTTAGTGCCTAAATAGCCTGGTTCTAGCCACGTGGTACATAAAGAGCAGATTTGCTGTTGCAGGTCACGGATATTTGAGCATTTGTAACTTGCAGATCAATGGGTCGAACAAGAGTGAATCAAGAATTTACAGATTAAGGAGGGCGGAACAGTGGCAAAGCAGTTGCTGCCTTGCAGCACCAGAGACCCAGGTTCGATCCTGACTACAGGTGCCGTCTGTATGGAGTTTGTACGTGTAGGAAGGAAATGCTGATGCCAGTTTAAACCGAAGATAGACACAAAAAGCTGGAGTAACTCAACGGGACAAGCAGCATCTCTGGAGAGAAGGAATGAGATTAGAGATTAGAGATTCCTTTATTTGTCATTCAGACCTTTCGGTCTGAACGAAATTTCGTTGCCTGCAGTCATACATATAATAATAAATAACAAAACACACAATAAACACAAATTAACATCCACCACAGTGAGTTCACCAGGCACCTCCTCACTGTGATGGAGGCAAAAGTCTCAAAGTCTCTGTCTCTTCCCTCTTTGTTCTCCCTCTGCGCTGAGGCGATCCAGGCTTCTGACGTTGTGACCCTGCCGGGTGATGGTAAGTCAGTCCGTGCTACGTCCGCGACGGGCCAGTTCAAACTCCGCGGCCCGGGGTGACCGAAGCTGCCGCCCTCCAGTCCAGCGGACGCAGCTGTAGTTGTGGGAGCCCCAGAAAAACAGGTCACCCACCTGTGACCTGCAAGCTCCCGACGATGTCGTCCACCGGGCCCGCGGCCGACCCTCCGGATTCAGGTCGCCACCAGTGTCTTTGGTCGCTGGGGCTCCCACAACTACCGGCCTGCGTCCGACCCTCCGGATTCAGGTCGGCCAGGCCAGGCTTTGGTCACCCCCGGGCCCGGAGTGGCCACCCCCGGGTCACAAGTGAGACCGCCAGCGCCATTAGGCCTCAGCGCAGACGGAGGCAGAGAAGGGGGATACGACAAGGAAAAGTCGCATTCCCCCGAAGGAAGAGACAAAATCATGTTTCACCCCCCACCTCCATCCCACCCCACCCCACCCCACACATACACAACCCAATAAACTAAAATTTAACTAAAACAGGACAAAAGAAAACAACAACAAAAGTAAAAACAGACGGACTGCAGGCGAGCCGTTGCTGTTCAACAGCGCCGCCACTTCCGAATGGGTGAAGTTTCCGGTCGAGACTATATGAAGAAGGGTCTCGACCGGAAAACGTCACCCATTCCTTCTCTCCAGAGATGCTGCCTGTCCCGCTGAGCTACTCCCAGCTTTTTGTGGCTATCTTCTGGAGTTCGTACCTTCTCCCTGTGACCGCGTGGGATTTCTCCTGGGTGCTCCGGTTTCCTCCCACAGACTTGCAGATTTGCAGGATAATTGGCTTCAGTAAAATTATACTTCTTTCCCAGTGTGTGTAAGGTAGCGCTAGTGTACAGGGGTGAGCACTGGGTCAGCACGGTGTCAGTGGGCCGAAGGGCCTGTTTCCATGCTGTAACTAAACATAAAATCAGGGTTTGCTTCCCAGGAGGCAAGTTATCGGGGAAGGCCAGCAGAGTGCTGGAGGTTATTGCCAGGCTGTTAGAGTGTTACCCTTCAGCTTCTTGGCTCACTGGTATCGTGATAGTTTATTCTGAACCCGTGTACTTCGAGTGAAAGCTCTTGTCTGTGTGCGATGCAGTTAAACCACACCACACATGAGTACAGGCAGACCATCCACAGTACAACAGGTGGTGCAAAGAGACAAAGACAAGAGTGTAGAATATAGTGTTACAGCAGCGTTATAGTGAGAGAAAATGGCCACAATGATGTGGGTTGGTAGATACACCCTGGCTTAATTGGGGGACGGTTCAGTACTCTGATAGCAGGGGGGAAGAAGTTGTTCTTGAGTCTGGTGGTACACAGCGCAGAAACAGGCCCGTTGTCCCACTGGGTCCGCGCCCACCAGCGATCCCCACACATTAACGCTATCCTACACACACTAGGGAGAACTCACATTTATACCAAGCCAATTAACCTACAAACCTGTACGTCTTTGGAGTGTGGGAGGAAAATGAAGATCTCGAAGAAAACCCACGGGCCTGTCCCACTTAGGCGATTTTTTAGGTGACTACAGGCGACTAGGCTGTCGCCACATGGTTGCCGAGGTGTCGTCAGCATGGCCGTGAGTCGTCTCCTCAGTCGCCCAAACAGTTGTAGTGCCTTTCTGGTCTCCGCTGGATTTTGAAATGTTCAAACCTTTTCGGCGACAGTGGGTTGACGCCAATGAGCGTAGCTTGACTTCTCCTGACGTAGGTGCTGTCGTACGTTGTCGCCGGTGCTGACTTTGGTGAATTCCATTGGCGACTACCTACGTCAACCAGCGACAGGTACCGGCGACTGCATTATCTTACCATGTCGTAGTTTGTCGTGGGCGGACGTAGGTTGTCATAGATGTGGTCCTAATGAGTCGCCGGTTGTCGGTAGCTTGACGTTGACTAGGTGGTAGGTTTGTTGCAGACATTGGCGTAGACAATGTTGTAGGGGGTCAAGTCGCCTAAGTGGGACAGGCCCTTCACGCGTTCACGGGAAGAAGGTACAAACTCCGTACAGACAGCACCCGTTGTCGGGATCGAACCCGGGTCTACTGCGCTGCAAGCGCTATATGGCAACAGCTTTACCGCTGGGCCACCGTGCCGCCCTTCTACCCCATGGGAGAGGGGGAAGGAGGGGATGACCACGGTGAGAGTGGTCCTGGTTGACGTTGGTGAGACCCCACATGAAGTACACTGGTGGTCTCCTTATTGAAGGAAGGATGTTAGTACCTTGGGATGAGTGCTGAGGAGCTTTGCTGAACTGATAATGTGGACTTGGCCAGTGGGGAGGGGTCAGACAGGCTGGGCTTGTATTCACTGCTAGAAAGGGGAGAGGGGCCATGATGGAAACATAATGATCCTGAGGGATGTAGGTTTTACACAGGTCAAGGAGTTGTCCATTTGCAACAGAGGTGATCACGGTGAATCTTTAGAAGCTGTGGATTGTGGACAGTGTGAGGCCTTTGAACTGGTGCTGATGCTCAGAGCCCATGTTTCCAGGGCAGGTGGGCAAATCCATTCAATCCTGGCTCTGTGATCAGAGATAGTGGGAGAGGGAAGCCAGTGACCAATGGTTTCATTATTGTCACGTGTACCAGGTAGAGTGAATTGCAGCTCAGCACGACTTTACCTGTACATAAACACAACCCCCCACTGGCCAGTACAGAGCAGCCCACTGAGTCCTTATACAAGAGGTGTCTTTCCCCCGTCCCAGCCACAGCCGGACACAAAGGCCTGTTGCAGCCGTCGCCTATTCCCGTCACCCGATGTCCCTCTCCACGACCGCCCCTCTTCAGCCCTTGTTCCCCAGTGGGGGGGGGGGGGCGCCTCCTGCAACCGGCCTCGATGGCACGGAGGATAAGGCCCCCGGGTCTTCTCACTGGGCCCTTGTGCAGCGTCTGCCCCCCCCCCCCCCCCCCACATCTCCCATTCCCAGTCCGCAGGAGTTTTCGAACCCGGGTCTCTGGTGCTGTGAGGCAGCAACTCTACCGCTGTGCCACCGTGACCACCCAGATCTTCCAGAGCAGCCTACCATGTTGGACCGTGTCCATGTAGACACTGTCCCACACCGCCCTTATCAATACTCTTGCTCATACCTTCAAAAATCCCAACACTTTCCTGAGGCACGGTTTCCCCCTCACAAAGCCACACCGACTCCCTCATCAGTCTTCAAATGCAGGTACACCATGTCCCTCAGTAACCTTCCCACCACGGACTGTAGTAGACACATTGGTGAAGATGGCATACGACGTAGAATATAAGATTCGGGGATGGTCCTACTTTACACAACATTAAACACAGCCCAATACTGAAAATAGACAACATGCTGGAGTCACTCAGCGGGACAGGCGGCATCTCTGGAGAGAAGGAATGGGTGACGTTTCCGATCGACGATCCTTCTTCAGACCCCATTCCAGACTTCACCTATCCTCCTCTCCCCCCTTCCTCTAACCCCCTCCTCTAACCCCCACTCCCCACTCTAACCCCCACTCCCCCCTCTAACCCCCACTCCCCCCCTCTAACCCCCACTCCCCCCTCTAACCCCCACTCCCCCCTCTAACCCCCACTCCCCACTCTAACCCCCACTCCCCCCTCTAACCCCCACTCCCCCCTCTAACCCCCACTCCCCCCTCTAACCCCCCTCCCCCCTCTAACCCCCACTCCCCCCTCTAACCCCCCCACTCCCCCTCCAACCCCCACCCCCTAACCCCGCTTCTAACCCCCACTCCCCCCTCTAACCCCCACTCCCCCCTCTAACCCCCACTCCCCCCTCCTCTAACCCCCACTCCCCCTCTAACCCCCACTCCCCCCTCCCTCTAACCCCCACTCCCCCTCCCTCTAACCCCCACTCCCCCCTGTAACCCCCACTCCCCCCTCTAACCCCCCCCCCCTCCACCTCCACCCTTCCCCGACCTGACCCATCACCTCCCCCCGCATCCCAGACCCTAAACCCTGCCGTCCCTCCGCCCGTTTCCCGGGAGCTCCGGTCTCCAGCTGCGGATCCGGGGGCGGGAGAATTCCAGGCCGGGCCTCCTCTTCCTGTCGGGAGCAAAGATCTTTGGTCGGGAGCGGCCGGAGCAGGAGCTGGAGCTGGAGCTGGGACTGGAGCTGGAACTGACCCCGACCCCGGGCAGCGGGAGGCTCCGAGGGGCTTCTTGTAGGTCTCCTACCCCCAGCCCAGCGCTTGGAGCAGAGGGAGAGGGAGAGGGAGAGGGAGAGGGAGAGGGAGAGGGAGAGGGAGAGGGAGAGGGAGAGGGAGAGGGAGAGGGAGAGGGAGAGGGAGAGGGAGAGGGACAGGGGCAGGGAGAGGGAACAGGGAGAGGGGCAGGGAGAGGGGAGAGAGGGAGAGGGAGAGGGAGAGGGAGAGGGAGAGGGAGAGGGACAGGGAGAGGGACAGGGACAGGGGCAGGGAGAGGGAGAGGGAGAGGGACAGGGACAGGGGCAGGGAGAGGGAGAGGGAGAGGGACAGGGGCGGTGCTGGTTCCGTGAGCCGCTGGGCTTGGGTGAGATTATTACGCTGGGAAAGTCCATGGAGTCCAAGTCAAGGTTGTGCTGGACTTTGGTTAGGACGTAGTTGGAGGACTGACTGCCTGTAGTCTGGTTGCCTCGTTACAGGAAGGGTGCAGAGGATTGTTGACCAGTACACATCATGTTATGCGCAAACATTGTGGGCCGAATGGCCTATTCTTGTCCTATACTGCTCTGTTCTATCAACAGTTGGGCTGGCTGGGATTTTTATTGCTTGGAGTGCAGGAATTTGAGGGTGTATAAGATATTGAGGTGAACAGATAGGACGGATACAGTCTTTTTCTCAGGGAAGGGGATTGAAGAACCAGAGGACATGGGTTTAAGTAGAAAGGGGGACAGTTCACACAGACCCGAGGGCCAACTTTTTCCACACAGTTGGTGCTGGGTGTATGGGACGAACTGCCAGAGGAGATAATTGAGGCAGGGACTATAACAACATGTAAACAGGTCCATGGATAGGAAATGTTTCGAGGGATATGATAGGCCCATCGTGGGTACGAGGCACTAGATCAGAGTCGTGCAGCATGTAAACAGGCCCTTTGGCCCAACTTGTCCACGCCGACCAAGCTGCCTCATCCAAGATGCTGCCATTTGCTGTGTTTGGCCCCATATCCTTTCAAAACCCAATGTACCTGTCCAAATTATTTTTACAGTGCAGTCCATTTTATGCTGTTCCAATCACTGCCAGGTGTTTGTCTCCCTGTGCCAGCTGTTCTGCTCTCTGCCAGCTGTTCTGCCAGCTGTTTCACCCTCTGCCAGCTGTTTACGCTCTGCCAGCTGTTCTGCCCTCTGCCAGCAGTTCCTCTGCCAGCTGTTTCACCCTCTGCCAGCTGTTTACGCTCTACCAGCTGTTCTGCCTTCTGCCAGCTGTTCTGCCCTCCGCCAGCTGTTTCACCCTCTGCCAGCTGTTTCACCCTCTGCCAGCTGTTTCACCCTCTGCCAGCTGTTCTGCCCTCCGCCAGCTGTTTCACCCACTGCCAGCTGTTTGCCCTCTGCCGGCTGTTTCTCTGCGGCTGTTCCTCTGCTAGCTGTTTCACCCTCTGCCAGCTAGCGTGAAGGGGTGATTGCTGGTGTGGACTCGTTGGTCTGAAGGACCTGTTTCCATGCTGTATCTCCAAACTAAACTAAAACATGGATCCATACGGAACACCATTAGTGCGGCACGGTGGCGCAGCGCCAGAGTTTCTGCCTTACGCCGCTTACAGCACCAGAGACCCGGGTTCGATCCTAGCTACGAGTGCTGTCTGTACGGAGTTTGTACGTTTTCCCCGTGACCGCATGGGTTTTCTCCGGATGCTCCGATTCCTCCCACACTCCACAGACGAGCGGATTTAGAATAGAATAGAATGCCTTTTATTGTCATTCAAACAAACAAAAGTTTGAGCAAAATTTTGTTCCCTGCAGTAGGTTAATTGGCTTGGTATAAGTATAAATTGTCCCTGGTGTGTGTAGAATAGTGTTAATGTGCGGATATCGCTGGTCGGTGCAGATTCGGTGGGCCGAAGGGCCTGTTTCCTCGCTGTATTTCTTAACTAAGTCATCAGCAGCTGTCCAGAATGTACCCCCTTTATTCCCACTCTTTGCTTTCTGCCAGTCAGCCAATCTTCTATCCATGCTAGTACCTTGCCTATAATACCATGGACTCCGACCTTGTTCAACAGCCTGACATGCGGCACTTTATGGAAAATCCAAGGAAACAGCATCCACTGACTCTTTGTCTATCCTGATTATTATTCCAACAGATTTGTCAGGCAAGATCTCCCCTGACCAAAGCCTTTGTTATTGTGTTTCCAAGTACCCCGAAACCTCATCCATAATAATGGACTCTAAAGTCTTACCAACTACTGGTCAGGCAAAACTCTCTAAAATTTGCTTTCTTTTGCCTCACAGCCTTCTTAAACAGTGAACTTACATTTGTAATTTTCCAGTCCTCGAATCATTCCTGACTCCAGTGTCATAGTCATAGTGATACAGCGTGGAAACAGGCCCTTCGGCCCAACTTGCCCACACCGGCCAACATGTCCCAGCTACACTAGTCCCACCTGCCTGCGCTTGGTCCTTATCCCTCCAAACTTGTCCTATCCATGTACCTGTCTAACTGTTTCTTAAACGTTGGGATAGTGATTCTTGAAAGGTTGCTACAAATGCATCCATAATCTCTACAGACTTGTAAGTGAATGTAGATGGGTTGGTTAGTAAGTTTGCAGACAATACAAAAATTGGTGGAGTTATGGACAGTGAGGAAGGCAGTCAGAAGATACAGCGAGATATAGATCAACTACGGAAATAGAGGAGGTTTACCAGAACACTGCCTGGATCAGAGGGTATTAGCTACAGGGTGAGGTTGTTCAGACTTGGATTGTTTTCTCTCTGATGCGGGGAGACCTGATAGAAGTTTATAAAATGATGAGGCAGAGACAGGTGGACAGAATGTTTCTCAAAGGATGGAAATATCAGAGACTAGAGGACTTTCCCTTAAGGTGAGAGGAGCGAAGTGTAAATAAGATGTGGGGCAAATATTTTTTGAAACAGAGGGTGGTGTGTGCCTGGAACACGCTGCCAGGGGTGGTGGTGGAGGCAGATACGATAGTGGTGTTTAAGAAGTTTTCAGATAGGCACATGGATATGCAGGGATTGGAGGGATATGGATCGCTTGCAGGCAGAGAGGATTAGTTTATCTTGGCATCATGTTTGGGGTGTCATTGTGGGCCGAAGGGCCTGTTTCCGTGCTGTACGGCGCTCTGTTCCACGTCGGATGTAATTGCAGTCACGTGTTCTCATTACAGGAGGTGACACCATGTCGGACGCACAGTTGCAAGACTCCTCCGTCACCAGCCACGTTTCGGAGAGCTTTGGCCTGGTCCTGCAGACACAGCTCAACTGGGAGACCTTCCTGACCCCCCTGTCCCACCTCCGTCGCCATTCTCGCTGACCTGAGTCGTCAGGCCAAGAGCGGCAGCGACTTCCCTCTCCAGCAAGTCCACCAGACATCCCATTCGGACGATCCCAAGTCATTCCAAGGATGGCTCCTGAGGATTTGCCTGCAGGCTCCAAAATCATTCCAGGCTATCCGTGACAACATGTTCAAGATCCAGGCCATTGTGAGGACATGCCAGTGGTCCTGAGAATGGTGAGTGAGGGCTGGAGACAGGACAAGGGCCTTCCTCAGAAGATGGGGCCTGATCCAGGCATGTGCTGCCCAGTGCCAAGTGGCTGCTGCAGATGTGGAGCGGATTATCTCCTCTCTCAACCTGCAGCTCTCTCAGCTTCTGGAAGGAGCTGCAGCCTCGCAGAAATGCAGCCAGGAGCAGCTGCAGGAGGTGCAGCGAGTGTTGGCCACAAGCAGGGAGAGCGCCAAGTCCATCGCGGAGGACAAGGCAGCTTTGGAGGAGGAGTGGGCCACAGTTTCCCAGGAGCGAGAGAAGATCAGGGATGCCTTGAACGACATCAAGTCCCGAGCCTTCACCGACACCCTCGCGGAGGAGGTGCTGAGCGAGTTGCAGGAACGTCTGCCTCAAGTGCTGGATCTCGCACGCAACGTGATCAACCCCAGCAGCCCTGGCCTCAGAGCTGGGCAGAGCGGCCAAGTTTGTCATCAACGAGATCACGGCCCTAAGGAACAAGGATCCCAGCTCTGCCCTGCTCACCTTCCTGGCCGATGTGGAGGAGAAGGCTGCGGAGAAGATCAGGGAAGTCCAGTCGCAGGTGGACCAAGCAGGAGAGAAGTATGACCAGCATCTCCGGGACATGGAGAGCCTGAGCAAACGCAGTGCACAGTTGTCCGAGGAGCTGTCTGGCCAGGAGACGCAGGAGAAGGACATTGGCTCCACGGTGCTGCTGACATCCCAAGCCCTGGAGCTGCTGGGAAGCCTCCAATCCAACTGGTCACAGACCCTCAGCTTCATCCACCTGATCCCCGGGCTGATGGCAGGGTGCCAGAGGATGTTGGCCAGGCTCGGCGATGGGAAGGATGTGGACGGTTCGCAGGTGATGGAGTTCCAAGACCAGGTAGCGCAGGTGTCCACCATGCTAACCCTCCTGGGGACCCGGCTGGGACCTACGTCAAGGTGTACGACGGCATCTGAAGGGGCCGCTGAAAGATCTGGCCGAAGTCCTGGCCAGGATGGGAGGGACTACAAGCTGAAGACCATCCAGAGGAGTTGCCAGAGAGCCAGAGAGGAAATCCATCGCCTGGCCAGGGAGCGGCAGCGAGAGTTGGGGCAGAGGGTCCAGCAGAGTAGTCGGGCCCTTGGTCAACTGTCCCAGCAGCTGGGTCCCAGGGGCTGACGGAGGGGCAGTGGGGCCCCCGGCTGAGCCCAGGACCATCAGCTCCACCCGGAGAACCCTCGAGAGGATCGGCAACGTACCCCGACCCCAGCTTGCCCCCCTCAGGTCAGCGAGACCACCCTCGTTGTAGCAGATCACAATAAAGCTACTCCTGTGGCCCATCACTGAGTCTGTGCCGTGTGTCCGCCATCTGTTGCCGGGACCCTGACCACAGGGCAGGGTGGTCAGGGAGCATTAGCCCCCCCCACTGACCCCCCCCCCCACCAACATGGCGGCCCAGCCCCCCTCCGCAAACCTGAGCCGAGCCAGCTGTGACAGGGTGGGTGGGGCTCGGGTTGTGGGGGTCTGGGGATGTCCTGTTCTGGGAGGGGGTTCAGGCCGGCTGGTAGGAGGGGGTCCCCACGGGGCTGGAGCAGGGGAGGCAGCGGGGCAAGCAACCAGGGTGAGGGTCCCTGGGGTGGCGACTGGTGAACATTCGACAGTCTCAGCCACTGCTGCAGGCCACTGGTGGTGGGAGGCGGAGAGAAGGCCGTGTGGGGAGGGGGAGATGAGGAAGGAGCAGTTGGGGGAGGTGGGGAATCGGGAAGATGGAACAGCTTCTTAGCAACCACTGTCTTGGATCGGAAACATAGCTGTGGACACAACACACAATCATCTCTGCACTCTCACCAGCTTAACGTCATCCTTCCTGTAACAGGGTGACCAAAACTGAACACAATACTGCAAGATAGACAAGTCTGACAAGTCAGTCTGAAGAAGGGTCCAAACCCTTCAAAAAACACAATAAAACTCATGAGGTGCGGTCACCCACGAACAAAACCATGTTGACTATCCATAATCAGCCCAGGCTGGCCATCCCATGTTCCATCAGCTTACTAGCTGTCAAAGGAGCAGAATTAGGCCATTCGGCCCATCAAGTTTACTCCGACATTCAATCATGGCAGGTCTATCTATCCCTCTCACCCCCATTCTCCTGCCTTCTCCGCATCATCTTGACAACCTTACTCATTAAGAATTTGCCAATCTCCACCTTAAAATACCCAGTGACTTGCCTTCCATGGCCATCTGTGGCAATGAATTTCAGATTCACCACCGACTGACCAAAGGTGGGCGTTTGTTCAAAGCCCTGCTAAACTCCATGTACACCACCATCGGCCTTCTCCATTCACTCGGTTACTTCCTCCGCTTTTGAAACTGTTTGATAGCCCACTGTACACATTGACAGCCTTCCCCATTGTCCACAAGTCCACCAATTTTGTTGTGTCTGCAAACCTACCAACAACCCAAGTTGTTTATGTAACTCGCAAACAACAGAGATGCCAGTACCTATCACTGTCACACACGTCCAACAAGAATAACACCCCCTCCAACATTACCCTCTGTCTTCTACCAGAAATACAGTTCTGAATCCACGTTGAAAAAGTTACTTTTATAACTAACAGGTTCACTTCTTAATACACAGACAACTCACAAACGTTTGATAGACCAGTTCAAAACTTACTTATTATCGGCCGATGGAAGGGAGGGAGAACTCTAGTCAAGTGAGCAATACGGACACTTCACTGTGCTCATCCACTTCTCCGAACAACAGAATTACATTGTATTATATAATGTTTTTTTGTCACCTTAACACATTCCACAGACATTAGTCATGGTCAGAGGTACAGGAAATTAAAGGTTTCTACAGAATGCATCACATCAAAGGCATTTTGTCATATGGTACAAGATATTTTACATATTAAAGACATTGGCCATTTGTTAATATCCCTTAGATCAATCTAGTTTCCTCTCTCGTCACCTCCTCCCTCATAAACATCGGACATTTGGTGCATCTTACATATCAAAGAGATCAGCCATTTGTTATTGCCCCTTAATGAGATCAATCTAGCTTCTTCTCTGCTTCCTCTCTCGTCACTTGGGAGACAAATGTTATAGTATTCATTATCTCAATACCCCGCAACCTGAGGCAAACCTAGACTTGCCTTTCTGTATTATTCTACTGGAGAAAAGCCTCATTTGAGACTAAATATAAGCTGTAAGCTAGCCCAGGAACCAATTTAATATCTTCTTATATTTTTAACTTAATTCAGCCTTATCAACCAAGTCCCCATGAATCCTGCACATCAAACATATAAAACTATAAAAGGACTGGACAAGCTAGATGCAGAAAAAATGTTCCCAATGTTGGGCGAGTCCAGAACCAGGGGCCGCAGTCTTAGAATAAAGGGGAGGTCATTTAAGACTGAGGTGAGAAAAAACGTTTTCACCCAGAGAGTTGTGAATTTATGGAATTCCATGCCACAGACGGCAGTGGAGGCCAAGTCACTGGATGGATTTAAGAGAGAGTTAGATAGAGCTCTAGGGGCTAGTGGAATCAAGGGATATGGGGAGAAGGCAGGCACGGGTTATTGATTGGGGACGATCAGCCATGATCACAATGAATGGCGGTGTTGGCTCGAAGGGCCGAATGGCCTCCTCCACCTATTTTCTATGTTTCTATCTATGTTTCTATTTTCTGGATCAGCCTTCCATCTGAAGAACGTCACCCATTCCTTCAGATTTTCTAGTGCTACATGTGTGGGTTTAAACTAAATAGTGGGTGGGAGGGATTGACAAATTGGGAGGATAAAGATGGAGTTAAAGCGTGGGCAGAAATCCGGGGGGAGGGACACACGTCCCTCCCATGTTTTGAGAGGTGGGGGACAACCCCCCCCCCCCCCCCACGTGTTTTGTAATCCGGATTTTGAAATTCGGTGAAAAAAAATCTATTAAAATCTCCACTCTACGCGAGACAGTGGGGATGTCACTGTTAAGCGCCTGTTAAATGTCACAAATAACATCGTATTAACACGATGTGTCACCAATTGTGTTTTGATCTTCAAGTATTACTGAAGGTATTCACGGAGAATTTCTTAAAGCTGTCTGATGCGGGTACAATTACCATTTGAAGTAATTGGATGTATTGGTGGATGGGAAAGATTTAAACCGGTTGAACGGGTTTCCTGGCTGGCTTGCCGGTAAGTCCCTCATTCACAGTCACTCACGTTATTTAGTATTTTTTTTCCTCATCTCTCTCACCCCTCCAAGGTTGGTTCTTCTATTTGCTTCAGTTTTATTTGTTTAAGTGTTATTTATCACATTGTAGCTTTTGAAAGATTCAAGCGGGTATCAGACACTTTCTAAAGGCTGAATTGGCCCGTTCGCGGGGCCTTTCATCGCCCGGCGTGGCTGAGAATCAAACTGCTGTGTCAAGGCGATCGAGGCTCCCGATGTTGAAGCCCTCGCCGGCCGATTTTAAGCTGCGCCGGGCGATGAAAGGCCCCATGAACGGGCCGATTCAAGCCCCACGATTCGGGGCGGACGAAGCTGCTGTTGCTGGAGTTCGGAGTCGGTCACCAACCAGGTCAGCTCCCGATGTTACCGTCCACAGGGCCCACACCTGAAGCCTCGCGTGCGTGTTTGTGCGCGCGCGCGAGCAGCCACCAAGAAACCGTGCCCCACAAATCGTTTTGATAGCGATTTCCGGCCCTGATTTAAAGGGGAAGTGTGTGCAGGAAAAGTTACAAAAGACTCCTGAATTAATGGGAAGGAAAGTTCGAGAAGGGATAATAGTGACCAGAGTGACTCAGGGCCAATAGTGACCAGAGTGAGAGGGGAGATGAAAGTCAGTGTTGTATATGAATGCGCGAAGTATAAGACATAAAGTGGACGAGCTTTCGGCTCAGTTAGAAATTGGCAAGTATGATGTTGTGGGAATACAGACACATGGCTGCAAGAGGACCAGGGCTGGGAACTGAATATTCAAGTGTATACCTAAGAGTTAAGGGGTTGGACAGGCTAGATGCAAGAAGATTGTTCCCGATGTTGGGGAAGTCCAGAACACAGGGTCACAGTTTAAGGATAAGGGGGAAGTCTTTTAGGACCGAGATGAGAAATATTTTTTTCACACAGAGAGTGGTGAATCTGTGGAATTCTCTGCCACAGAAAGTAGTTGAGGCCAGTTCATTGGCTATATTTAAGAGGGAGTTAGATGTGGTCCTTGTGGCTAAAGGGATCAGGGGGTATGGAGAGAAGGCAGGTACTGGATACTGAGTTGGATGATCAGCCATGATCATATTGAATGGCGGTGCAGGCTAGAAGGGCCAAATGGCCTACTCCTGCACCAATTTTCTATGTTTCTATGTTTCTATGAGTTGAACAGGTACTTTGGATCTGTCTTCACTAAGGAAGACACAAACAATCTTCCTGATGTACTAGTGGCCAGAGGATCTAGGGTGACGGACGAACGGATGGAAATTTACATTAGGCAGGACATGGTGTTGGGTGGACTGATGGGACTGAAGGCTGATAAATCCCCAGGGCCTGATGGTCTGTATCCCAGGGTACTTAAGGAAGTGGCTCTAGAAATCGTGGACGCATTGGTGATCATTTTCCAATGTTCTATAGATTCAGGATCAGTTCCTGTGGATTGGAGAGTAGCTAATGTTATCACACTTTTTCAGAAAGGCAGGAGAGAGAAAACAGGGAATTATAGACCAGTTAGCCTGACATTGGTGGTGGGGAAGATCTGGAGTCAATCATAAAAGATGAAATAGCGGCACATTAGGAGAGCAGTAGCAAGATCGGTCCGAGTCAGCATGGATTTACGAAGGGGAAATCATGCTTGACTAATCTTCTGAAATTTTTGAGGATGTTACTAGGAAAATGGACAAGGGAGAGCCAGTGGATGTAGTGTACCTGGACTTTCAGAAAGCATTTGATGAGGTCCCACATAGGAGATTAGTGGGCAAAATTAGGGCACATGGTATTGGGGGTAGAGTGCTGACATGGATAGAATATTGGTTGGCAGTCAGGAAACAAAGAGTAGGGATTAACGGGTCCCTTTCAGAATGGCGGGCAGTGACTAGTGGGGTACCGCAAGGCTCGGTGCTAGACCACAGCTATTTACAATATACATCAATGATTTAGATGAAGGGGTTAAAAGTAACATTAGCAAATTTGCAGATGTCACAAAGCTGGGTGGCCGTGTGAACTGTGAGGAGGATGCTATGAGAATGCAGGGTGAATTGGACAGGTTGGGTGAGTGGGCAGATGCATGGCAGATGCAGTTTAATATGGATAAATGTGAGGTTATCCACTTTGGTGGCAAAAACAGGAAGGCAGATTATTATCTAAATGGTAAAGTTGAGAAAAGGGGAAGTACAATGGGATCTGGGATCCTTGTTCATCAGTCACTGAAAGTAAGCATGCAGGTAGAGCAGGCAGTGAAGAAAGCGAATGGCATGTTGGCCTTTATAACAAGAGGAATTGAATATAGGAGCAAAGAGGTCCTTCTGCAGTTGTACGGGGCCCTAGTGAGACCACACCTGGAGTATTGTGTGCAGTTTTGGTCTCCGAATTTGAGGAAGGACATTCTTGCTATTGAGTGCAGCGTAAGTTCACGAGGTTAATTCCCGGGATGGCGGGACTGTCATATGTTGATAGAATGGAGCGGCTGGGCTTGTATACTCTGGAATTTAGAAGATTGAGAGGGAATCTTATTGAAACATGATTATTAAGGGTATGGACACGCTAGAGGCAGGAAACATGTTCCCGATGTTGGGGGAGTCCAGAACCAGGGGCCACTTTAAAAATAAGGGGTAAGCCATTTAGAACGGAGATGAGGAAATACTTTTTCACACAGAGTGGTGAGTCTGGAATTCCCTGCCTCATAGGGCGGTGGAGGCAGATTCTCTGGATGCTTTCAAGAGAGAGTTAGATAGAGCTCTTAAAGATAGAGGAATCTAGGGATATGGGGAGAAGGCAGGAATGGGGTACTGATTGGGGATGATCAGCCATGATCACATTGTATGGCGGTGATGGCTCAAAGGGCCAAATGGCCTACTCCTGCACCTATTGTCCATTGTCTATTGTCTATTGTCTAGAGATGCAGCCTGTCCCGCTGAGTTACTCCAGCATTTTGTGTCTGTCTTCGATTTAAACCAGCATCTGTAGTTCTTCCCTCCCGTTAGTAATGTCTTACCAATATCCATGTAGACAATAACCGCTGCCCTTCCCTCATTGATCGCCTTTGAGAACAATGGACAATGGGGGGAGGTGGGAGGAGGGGGCGGAACAAAGGGAGAACTGGTGCAGGGAGGAAGTTGTAACTTTGTGAGCGGAGATCACAGTGAGGAATGTGGAGGAGTCACTGTGGTGGATGTTCATGGTAGAATGTATTTTTGTGTTCTGTTGCTTTTTATTAGTATGACTGTATGGCAAATCAAATTCCTTGTATGTTGCAAAACATACTTGGCTAATAAAGTATGAACATGATTATGATTATTGGCGACTATTTGCATACCCTGTGTATGCAAGCCAAGAATTCACATGTGACTTGTCACTGTGACAATAAAGCGTTCAATTCAATATGCCTTCTCCAGAAGCTCTCCACTGACCAGTCCTAGGAGTATACGTAATACTTTCCTGAAGGTAGGTGGGTTGATGGCGTTTGGGACGCTGGCTTTCATCGGTCATCCCCTCACTCAAGGGCCTGTCCCACTTACGTGTCCTTGCCATACAAATTACGCGACCTCGTTGAGGCGCACGGGCATCGTATGGCCGTGTGGGGCCGGTTCCACTGAGAAGCGCGGAGGGGTATGGAGTTGTGCGCGACATCGCGCGGGGCTCCGAAATTTTTGCAGAGAACTAAATCTTCGCGCGCCAATAGCCTGTCGCGTAACTGACGGCCAAAGTGGGACAGGCCCAAGACCCTGGCGCGACGCAACGTCTCACCTCCAACAGCAGCAGAAGCAGGCAAACGATCGCCGAGCTCGGCCTGGTGCTCACGGCCGTTGCTGATCCGGATCCGCCCCCACTTCTACTCCCGGAGTGGGACCAAGAAAATTGAAGATAGACACAAAATGCTGGAGTAACTTAGCGGGACCGGCAGCATCTCTGGAGAGAAGCATTGGGTGACGTTTCGAGTCAAGACCTTTCTTTCAGACTGAAGAAGAGTCTCGACCCGAAACATCACCCACTCCTTCTCTCCAGAGATGCTGCCGGTCCCGCTGAGTTACTCCAGCATTGTGTCCATCTACAAATGACGTCACGCGCTCCAGACGGCTGTGCGTACGCATGAAATCGCGCCCGACCTTCGAAGGACCGTTGCGCCTCAACGCGACAACGAGGTCGCGTAATTTGCGTGCCAGGGACACGTAGGTAGGACAGGCCCTTCAGGCTTCACAATGTGCAACTCTTCAATTTTGTCTCTCACCATTTTGCTTTTATATCTGGCTTTTGTCCCAACCGTCTACCTATCAAAAACCGCCACGCACCTTTCCCAACTATTACCTGGCACGCTTTGTCTGGCCTCTCCCCTCCCCGCACAACCAGTCTGAAGAAGGGACTTGACCCGAAGCGGCACCTATCCATGTTCTCCACAGATGCTGCCTGACCTGCTGAGTTCCAATGTTCTCTAGATTCAGGATCAGTTCCTGTGGATTGGAGGATAGCTAATGTTATCCCACTTTTTAAGAAAGGCGGGAGAGAGAAAACAGGAAATTATACACCAGTTAGCCTGACATCGGTGGTGGGGAAGATGCTGGAGTCAATCATAAAAGATGAAATAGCAGCACATTTGGATAGCAGTAACAGGATCGGTCCGAGTCAGCTTGGATTTACGAAGAGGAAATGATGCTTGACTAATCTTCTGGAATTTTTTGAGGATGTAACTAGGAAAATGGACAAGGGAGAGCCAGTGGATGTAGTGTACCTGGACTTTCAGAAAGCATTTGATAAGGTCCCACATAGGAGATTAGTGGGCAAAATTAGGGCACATGGTATTGGGGGTAGAGTGCTGACATGGATAGAAAATTGGTTGTCAGACAGGAAACAAAGAGTAGGGATTAACGGGTCCCTTTCAGAATGACAGGCAGTGACTAGTGGGGTAGCGCATGGCTCGGTGCTGGGACTGCAGCTATTTACAATATACATCAATGATTTAGATGAAGGGATTCAAAGTAACATCAGCAAATTTGCAGATGACACAAAGCTGGGTGGCAGTGTGAACTGTGAGGAGGATGCTATGAGAATGCAGGGTGACTTGGACAGGTTGGGGGAGTGGGCGGATGCATGGCAGATGCAGTTTAATGTGGATAAATGTGAGGTTATCCACTTTGGTAGCAAAAACAGGAAAGCAGATTATTATCTAAATGATGTCAAGTTGGGAAAAGGGGAAGTACAACAGGATCTGGGGGTCCTTGTTCATCAGTCAATGAAAGTAAGCATGCAGGTACTGCAGGCAGTGAAGAAAGCGAATGGCATGTTGGCCTTCATAACAAGAGGAGTTGAGTATAGGAGCAAAGAGGTCCTTCTGCAGTTGTACAGGGCCCTAGTGAGACCACACCTGGAGTATTGTGTGCAATTTTGGTCCCCTAATTTGAGGAAGGACATTCTTGCTATTGAGGGAGTGCAGAGTAGGTTTACAAGGTTAATTCCCGGGATGGCAGGACTGTCATATCCTGAGAGAATGGAGCAGCTGGGCTTGTACACTCTGGAGTTTAGAAGGATGAGAGGGTATCTCATTGAAACATATAAGATTGTTAAGGGTTTGGACACACTAGAGGCAGGAAACATGTTTCCAATGTTGGGGGAGTCCAGAACCAGGGGCCTCAGTTTAAGAATAAGGGGTAAGCCATTTAGAACGGAGACGAGGAAACACTTTTTCACACAAAGAGTTGTGAATCTGTGGAATTCTCTGCCTCAGAAGGCGGTGGAGGCCGGTTCTCTGGATACTTTCAAGAGAGAGCTTGATAGGGCTCTTAAAGATAGCGGAGGTAGACAAAAATGCTGGAGAAACTTAGCGCGTGCAGCAGCATCTATGGAGCGAAGGAAATAGGCAACGTTTCAGGCCGAAACCCTTCTTCAGACTGATGGGGGGTGGGGAGAAGAAAGGAAAAAGGTGGAGGAGGAGCCCGAGGGCTGGGGGATGGGAGGGGACAGCAAGGGCTAACAGAATTGGGATAATTCAATGTTCATGCCCCCAGGATGCGAGTTTGGGTAAGGATGTGGTCCTAGAGTTGGAGGGCAGGGGGGATCACAGAGGGGGGGGGGCAGTTGGAGAGGAGGTTGTGAATGTCTCTGGAGAGAGGATGAGAACTTGAGGAGATTTCACATTGGAGTAGACAAAGTGTTTAAGATTTTTGTGTACCTTCGATTTTCCAGCATCTGCAGTTCCTTCTTAAAGATAGCGGAGTCTGGCGATATGGGGAGAAGGCAGGAACGGGGTACTGATTGTGGATGATCAGCCATGATCACATTGAATGGCGGTGCTGGCCCAAAGGGCCGAATGGCCTACTCCTGCACCTATTGTCTATTGTCCATTGTCTTTTGAGTTACTCCAGCACTCTGTGAAACCTCACCTATCCATGTTCTCCAGAGATGCTGCCTGACCCACTGAGTTACTCCAGCGCTTTGTGTCCTACTGAGTATTGAAGTTGGGAGGTTATGTTACAGTTGTACAAGACATTGGTGAGGCTGCATTTGGAGTGTTGTGTTCAGTATTGGTCACCCTGTTATAGGAAAGATGTCATTAAGCTGGAAAGAGTGCAAGAAGATTAATGAAGAGATATCTAGGACTCGAGCCTGAGTTATTGGGAGCAGTTGGGCAGACTAGGACTTTATACATTGGAGCACAAGATGCTAGGGGGTAGTAGACATACTATGGATGTCCAGTCACTCTACACCTCCATCCCCCACCAGGAGGACTGAGGCCAGGTGACAAATCTCAGACACCTCCTCCTGCTTATGACCCCACAGACGAGCACCAAGCCTTTATCTCAAAGACCATTACTGATTTCATCACTTCCTGCTCCCCAACCTTATCGTTCCCCAGCCCCGCAAGGCCCGATTTTATCTTCTCCCCAAAATCCACAAACAGAACTGCCCTGGCAGACCCATTGTTTCTGCTTGTTCGTGTCCCACCAAATTAATTTCCACATATCTCGACTCCATCCTATCCCCAGTGGTCCAATCCCTCCCTACCTATGTCCAAGACACCTCACACTCTCTTCATCTCCTCAATGACTTCTATTTTCCAGGCCTCCATTCCCTCGTCTTCACCATGGATGTCCAGTCACTCTACACCTCCATCCCCCATCATGAAAGTCTCTGGCTTTCAAGAGAGAGTTAGATAGAGCTCCTGAAGATAGTAGAGTCAAGGGATCTGGGGAGAAGGCAGGAACGGGGTACTGATTGCAGATGATCAGCCATGATCACGGTGAATGGCGGTGCTGGCTTGAAGGGCTAAATGGCCTACTCCTGCACCTGTTGTCTATTAAGCCCTCAGTTTCCTCCTCAACTGCAGAACCAGACAATTTCCGTCTACCAATAATCTCCCCTGCCTAGCGGAACTGGTTCATACCCTTAACAACTTTTCCTTTGACTCCTCCCACTTCCTCCAAATCCAAGGTGTAACTAAGGGCACTCAGAATGGGCCCCAGCTCTGCCTGCCTCTATGTAGGGTACGTTGAACAATCCCAGTTCCAGGCGTACGTTGGCCCTATCCCCAAACTCTACCTCCGCTACATTGACGACTGCATTGGTGCTACCTCCTGCACCCGTGCAGAACTCACTGACTTCATCAACTTCACCACTAATTTCCATCCTGCACTCAAATTCACTTGGACCATCTCCGATATCTCCGTACCGTTTCTAGATCTCACCGTCTCCATCACAGGAACAGACTATTGAGCGACATCCACCATAAACCCACTGACTCCCATAGCTATCTTGACTACACTTCTTCCCACCCTGCTTCTTGTAAAGACTCTATCCCCTCCTCCCAATTCCTCCATCTTCACCGCATCTGCACCCAGGATGAGGTGTTCCACACCAGGGCATCAGAGATATCCTCAATCTTTAGGGAACGGGGGTTCCCCTCTTCCATTATAGAGGAGGCTCTCACTGGGGTCTCCTCGATATCCCGCAGCTCCGCTTTTGCTCCCCCTCGTAACAAGGACAGAGTCCCCCTTGTCCTCACCTTCCACCACATGCATAAAGCATATAATCTTCCAACATTTTCGCCACCTCCAACGGGAACCCACCACTGGCCACTTCTTCCCATTTCCACCCCTTTCTGCTTTCCGCAGAGACCGTTCCCTCCGAAACTCCCTAGTCAACTCGTCCCTTCCCACCCAAACCACCCCCTCCCCAGGTACTTTCCCTGCACTTGTCCCTTTACCCCCCTCGACTCCACCCCCCGACCCTGCCGGCAGCCTGTTCCTTTTTTTCATCCTTTTTGTTATTTTCAGCATTGGTTTAAAGTTTGTTTTAATGTTCTTCTGCTTGTTTTATGTGGGGGGAGGGGGGGGGGGTCAGGGGAAACTTTTTTTTCCAGGTTCTTACCTCCCCGGAGATGTGATCACATTCTCCGGGCTTTCGGATCACATTCTCTGGGCTCTGCGGCCTACCATTGATGGAGCTGGGAGCCGTCTCGGCCTGTCGTGAGCCCCACCGCGGGGCGCGGACTTAACATCGGAGCGGATCCCTTGCCTGGTTTCGCTCCCACCTGCAGCCTGCGGACTTACCACCAAGGGCTCGCAGTCTCGGGAGAGGCTAGTCGGGAGCTCCAATGCCACAGAAGGTTCACCAGCCCCGACGCGAGGTGCGATCGCCCGGCGCAGGGGAGCTGACAACCCCCCGATGCGGGAGCTGATCGCCTCGATGCGGAGGGCCCGAACGCCGCCGGCTACAGGAGTCAAGACCGTCCCGTCAACGGGGGGCTCAAGGCCCCCAACCAAGGAAGAACAAGGGAAGGACGAAGTTTATTTCACCTTCCATCACAGTGAGGAATGTGTAGGAGTCACTGTGGTGGATGTTCATGTTAAAACGTGTTTATTTGAGTCTGTTGCTTTTAATTGTATGACTGACCTGGCCAGTGAAATTCACTCCACCAATTGGTGTCTGTGACAAGAAATGAACATGAACTTATAAACTTACGACAGTTAACAGGTGAGGCAGAGGTTCACTTGCACCTCCTCCAACCTCATCTACTGTATCCGCTGTTCCAGGTGTTAACTCCTGTACATCAGCGAGACCAAGCGCAGACTCAACGATCGTTCCGCTGAACACCTCCGCTCAGTCCGCCTTAACCTACCTGATCTCCCGGTGGCTCAGCACTTTAACTGGGGTGGAAGATTGCAACCTTCACGTGGTCGCCCTGTTTCGACTAATGCAATCAACTCGACGTGCATAAACGGAAGATCAAATAGAACAAGTTGTCCAACAACTTTAGGCTGTGCACGCCCCACGAAAGAAGAAGAAGCAACTTTAACTCCCCCTCCCATTCCCAATCTGACCTTTCTGTCCTGGGCCTCCTCCACTCTCAGAGTGAGGCCCAGCGCAAATTGGAGGAACAGCACCTTATATTTCGCTTGGGTAGTTTACACCCCAGCGGTATGAACATTGACTTCTGTAACTTCAAACAGCCCCATGTAAACCCTCTCTCTCTCCATCCCCTCCCCCTACCCAGTTCTCCCACCAGTCTTACTGTCTCAGACTACATTCTATCTCTGTCCCGCCCACTTCCCTGACATCAGTCTGAAGAAGGGTCTCGACCCGAAACGTCACCCATTCCTTCTCTCCAGAGATGCTGCCTGTCCCGCTGAGTTACTCCAGCATTTTGTGTCTACCCTTGATTTAAACCAGCATCTGCAGTTCTTTCCTACACATGTTGAGGGGGTGATCTTATAGAGCTGTGTAAGATCATGAGGAGATATATATGGTGAATGCACAGTCTTTTTACCCAGAGTATGGGGTATCAAGAACCACATGAAGGTTTTAGGATGAGAATGGAAAGATGTAAAAGGAACCTGAGGGCCACCTTTTTCACACAGAGGCCGGGTGCTGGGTGTACGGAATGGGCTGCCGGAGGAGGCAGTTCAGGCGGGCTCTATAACATTGGAATGACATTTGACCAGGTACATAGATAGGAAAAGGTTAGAGGGATATGGGCCGGACACAAACAAATGGAACTAGTTTAGATGGGGCATCTTGGTCAGCATGGACATTGGACTCAGGAGCCTATTTCTGTACTGGATCACTGCCACTTCCTCTGGCAGCGGTTTTTATGTACACAACACCCGGCCTTTGTGAACAAATTGCCCCTAAGATCTCCTTTCAAACTTTTTCCTCTCACCTTAAACCTATGCCCTCTAGTTTTAGACTCCTCTGTGATGACCTCAGTGTCTTTGTAATTTTATTTAGCTCCATATGCTCACCCTTCAACTTCCAATGCTGCAGGAAGAAAGATTCCCAACCTGTCCAGTTTCTCCTTATAACTCCAGGCCCAGGTAACATCCTGGTGAATCCCTTCCGCACCAGTTCCAGCTCAATCACATCCTTCCCATTGTTGGAAGCTCAGAACTGCTCACTGCTCCGTGTGGTCTCATCAGCATCACAATGTCCCAACACCTGAACTCAATGCCCCGACCAATGAAGGCAAGCGGCCAAACGCCTTCCTCACCCCCGTCCACCTGGAACTATGGAACTATGTACCTACCCCTCTGTCTCTCTGTTCAATAAAGAAGAGCTGGAAAAATCGAAGGTAGACAAAAAAATGCTGGAGAAACTCAGCGGGTGAGGCAGCGTCTATGGAGAGAAGGAATTGGCGACGTTTCGGGTCGAGACCCTCCATCAGTCTGAAGAAGGGTCTCGACCCAAATGTCGCCAATTCCTTCTCTCCATAGATGCTGCCTCACCAGCTGAGTTTCTCCAGCATGTTTTGTCTACCCTCCGTCTCTCTGTTCTACAACACTCTCCAGGGCCCTGACATTGCCTGTGTAAGTCCTGGCCTGGGTTTAACATCATCTTACGCTTGTCTATGTTAAATTCTATCTGCCATGCCTTTGCACACTTTCTCAGTTGCTCACATTCCTGCTGCAACCCAAGACAGCCTGCATCTTTGCTCCGGATTCCAGCACCTGCAGTCTCCGGAGTCTCCGTAGTAAACATTGTTCATCCTGGAACATATGAGTACAGCTGGGAACGGATGTTGTGGTGAAGAGACAGATATATGTAGCCTCATTACTGGGGAGCCAAGTCACCACGGGACACCCCACAGCTGGGTCCCATCCCACACAAACACATTGGAGGAGTAGTGGCAAAAAATAGTCACAGCATTGGCTAAACTTCCAGCACTGATCAAAGCCAGAGACCATTAGTTTTATGTAGATATCTGTGTGGCAACAGGGACAGAGTGGGGCAGCACAGTCCTGGCCCTTCAGCCCATCACCTCCATTATCACCCACTCTCCCATCTACACTGGTCCCATTTACCTGCATTAGATGTGTCCTCATCGGAGTGCCTTGCCTATCCAGATGCCTCTGGCATTTTGAGCTCCCAGGGACACACAAGAGAGGGAGACCTCTTGAGGCAGTGTGTGGTTGGGTTACGGAAAACTTCTGCCCCAGATGTGGCGGAGATGACAGGAGGGAGGTGGATGTCGACGCGAGGCTGGGAAGCAGCGCGTTTCTCGGGAAGAGAAGGATGGGAACATGCCGGACTGTCCTGTCCTCCACCGTGTTGGATGAACGCAGACACCTTGTACACCCTGCTCTCCTCGGGCAGTGGGACATACATCAGGCATGGTCAGTGTCCCTCATCTCCTCCCCTCACCATCCCTTCCCTCACTCATCCTCTCCTCCCCTCACTTCCGGAAGGCTCAGATGGAGTAAACGTGGAATGGATGTTCCCAGTAGAGGGAGAGTCTAGAACCAGAGATCGCAGCCTCTGAATGAAAGGATGTAACTTTAGAAAGGAGGTGAGGAGGAATTTCTTTAACCAGAGGGTGGTGAATCTGGAATTCATCGCCACAGATGGCATTGGAGGTCAAGACATTGGTAGTTTGAAAGTAGGGGATCGATTGGGTTTTGGATTAGGAAGGGCATCAAAGGGAAAATAGATCAGCCATGTTGAATGGTGGAATAGACTTGATGGGCTGAATGGCTTAATTCTGCTCCAATGTGTTATGGTCTTCTCTCTCCCCTCCCCTCCACCCCTGAGATGGTGGGACCAGACACTGACTTGGTTAGAGTCTCACAATGGTCTTCTCTCTCTCCCCTCCTCCTCTCCCCTCCTCTGACATTCTCTCCTCTTCTTCCCCTCCCCTCCTGTGCCCTCACTTCCCTCCCCTCATTTCTCCCCTCACCTCCACACCTCTACCCCGCTCTCTCTCTCCCCTCCCCTCCCCTCATTCCCCCTCTCATGTCTCCTCCATCCTCTGCTCTTTCCTCCCCTCCCCGAACACTATCTCCTTCTCTCCTCCCCTTGCCCTCCCCTCAACGCTGGAGATGGCGGGGCCATAGACAGCTGGTGAGTTGCAAGGTGAGAGGGGGCAGTGGGACTGTGTGTGTGTGTGTGTGTGTGTGTGTGTGTGGCTGAGTGGTGTGAGTGTCGGAGACTTGCAGATACGGTGGGCAGGTAACTCCTTCAGCAACATGTTCCTGGGACCTCTCTGGCATTGTGGGCTTGAAGGGTCACCGAGTCTGTGGGACTTTCCCCAGGGGGGCAGTGGGCAAGGCTGGCACTGAGGAGGGTGGCAGGAGTGAGGAGAGCGGGAGGGCGAGTCCCCAGGGTGCCCCCTCCTCGTCCCCACACCCTGCACCGGGCAGGTGCCCCTCCCTCCCTCCCACCACATCCTGTGAGCTGTCGTCACGGGGAGAGAGCGAGAGAGGGGACGGGTGCAGCCTGCACGTTGGTTGACAACAGCCTTGGTGACCGGCAGGCGATGGAACACGAGCTGAGGTTCAAGCGCTCCGTGCTGCCTCATTACCTGAAGATGGTGGCGTCAGCACTGAGCCTGAAGGATATCTCCAGCCACGGCAGCCAGCAACAACTGGGTCCCAGTGAGGAGACCAGGCTGAGAACGGCGGTGAGGGAAGCTCACTCACACGTCAGTGAGGCTGCAGCACAGGCAGGGACGGTGCTGGAAGAACTGGACAAGGAGGTGGAGGAGGCAGCAGAGGAGAAGAGGAGCTGTGAGCGAGAGATGGGGAACAAGAAGCAGGAGCTTCTGCAGCTCAACAAGCAGACGGTGAGTGAGGAGAGCAGGAGAGAGGTGGTCAGAGATGATGTGGAGAGATGGCAGCTGGAGATGCGACAAGCTCAGCACACCCAGGACACAGAGAATGCCCGCAGGGCAGAGAAGGAGACATCGCGTAACCTGGGCATCGGGCTGGGCATCCTTCCCTTTGTAGGTAAGCTGCCAATCGTACTAAATTGTTAGATGTGATTACGCTGAACGGCTGCAGAGAAGTAAGACGGAACTGTAGATGGTGGTTTAAACCGAAGATAGACACTAAATGCTGGAGTACCTCAGCGGGTCAGGCAGCATCTCTGGAGAAGGGTCTCGACCCGAAACATCACCCATCCGTTCTCTCCAGAGAAGCTGCCTGTCCCGCGGAGTTACTCCAGCATTTTGTGTCTGTCTTCGGAGAACCAATTGTATTCCTCTCCTCAGTGACAAATCTCCAACCAGTCGGGACGGTGAGGAGTGGCATTCCCAGGAAAAACAGCAGCGCTCCCAAGGTGGGAATGCTTGGCACATTGCCTGAGCTCTGCAGTGCTGGGCAGGTGGGAGAAGTCAGCAAACTGTGGGGAGGACCAGTGAGTGCAGGGAGAGACGGACAGAACAAAGAGAGCGTGTGAGGGAGGGAGAGGACAGAGAGGAGAGGAGGAGGATGGAGGGAGCAAACGGAGAGATTGGTGCAAGGGAGAGAGAGGGGGAGAGAACGGAGATGGGGAGAAGAGGAGAGAACGAGGGGGAGAACTGAGGGAGGGAGTGAGGAGAAGGGAAATAAGAGAAAGGAGAGAACCCAGGGCCGCTGGAGAACAGAAAGGGGGGCAAACCAAGAGGAGTCAGGGAGGGAAGGAGAGAGGGAGGGAAGGAGAGAGAGAGGGGAGGAGAGGGAGAGGGAAGGAGAGGGAGAGGGAAGAGAGAAAGGGAGGGAATGGAGGGACAGAGTGAGGGGAAGAACCGACAGGGAGTGTGTGAAAGGACTCATAGAGGGGGTGTGTGAAAGGACTGAGAGACGAGGGAAATGGGTCTCTCAGTAATAAGGTCTGGGGTAATGGGTTTGGGGGAGGAGTGAGGGGGTCACGGGAGTGAGGGGGTAATGGGTTTGGGGG